>WBMZ01017045.1:0-12226 GCA_013400975.1 Atrichornis clamosus | reverse complement strand
GGGGCCGCCCTGGGGCACGGCGGCGGCCAGAACAGCATCCCGAGGAGCGGCGGGCTGGGGAGAGCGGGCACCGGGAATGGGAGAATGGGCGGGGCACGGGGAGCCGGCCCCACCCCTCCCGGTCTCCCGTCCCCCGGCGGGTGCAGGCCAGCTGCACGGAGGGGGTCCCCGAGCCCCGTTTGCCCTGAGATTCGGCGGGGGAGCGGCCGGCGGGCGCCGGCTCAGTCGCTCTCGCTGGAGTCGCTGCTCTGCTCGCCCTGCACCTTGTTGCGGTGCTGCATGGCGCGGTGGTAGGCGATCTGCACCGACTTGCGGATGTTGGACTTGCGGCCCTCCAGCATCTTCTCCTTGTCCAGGTCCTGGTTCACCCCCAGAGGCACCAGCTTCGTCCGGGGCAACCACTGCCTGCGGAGAGCAGGGGGCCACCTCGTTTGAGGGTTACAATCGTCTCTGGACACCCCCCCCAAAGCCCTCGGCGCCCTGGCCTTACCAAGTGCGCTTGTTGTCAAAGAAGAGGACAAGGTAGAGGTGCTCGCGTGCTTCCTGAGTCATCTGCTCCCCCAGCTTCAGCACCTCCAAGGGGGGCACAGGGATGGGGACGCCATGGTGGAACATGCCTTCCCGCGGCATCTTGGGGTCAATGATCTGCCAAAAGAGCATGGGTGGGCTGAGAGGGGAACGGGGACCCCAACAGCCAGTCTGCAGGGAGGGGATATGTATTTTGGAGGCCCTGATGATGGGCAGTACTCACCAATGCCGGGTAGGAGGGGTACCCTCGACACTTGGCCCACACCAGGTCCAGGGCATCCAGGGAGGAATCCTCATCCTCAGACAGCCACCCCGCGCCACGGCCCATGCCCTTACGCACCACTGTACCGGAGGAGAGGGGAGAGGGGAGTCAGCTGTGTCCCCTCAGGTGATGGTGCTGGCCAGGCATGCAGCTGCACAGCCACAGTACTTACTGCCATGCCCCACGCCTCGCCCCGTGCCCACGGAGTAGGACTCATTCTCTGTCCCTGATGTGTCCTCACTGCTGTCCTCTGGGAAGTTCACTCGGGAGAAGGAGGGTTTCCCTCTGCCCTGTTTGGAGGGTGTTGTGCTGCGGAGACAGGGAGCAGAACTATCAGCAGGAGTCACGTTAAGCTTCCAGAAACTGCTTTCTGGGAAAAAAGGGGCCAGCGTGGTGGGACACCAAACCGCCAGCCTGGTGTGTGCTCCAGCCACCAGCCTCGGCACTGGGAAGAACTTGGCAGGGATACCAGGCAGAAAGGTGGGATGGTTCTTCTGACAGAGTACCAGCCAGACCCTCACCCAGTTTCACCTGGGAAGACCCAGAAGATGTGCCCTGATCTGAATTACAGGCACACGCAGGAACCTGCTGGTGCTGGCTGCTGGAAGGGCCTGTGACGGAGCAGCCACTGTGCCAAGAGGGAATTCCCCAGTTCAGACTCCCTACTAGCCCTTTGCTGCACACTCATACCTTTAGGTTTTATATTAAAAAAGGCGCAAACCCTGCAGATTTCTAGGGATTAGCTGGGAACAGCCTGGCTGCAGGAGGGTGAATGAGACGGGGCCACCAAATGGGCTCCTCAAGGCCAAGAACTGCCCACTGCCATCCTGGGCAGCACCAGTGTCTTCAGAGCTGGGCCAGGGACAGTACCTGGTGCGGTCTGAGGCAGCACTGCTGCTGCTGCTGCTGCTGGACTCTGAGTCAGAGCTGCTCCGGGGAAGATTGCAATCGTTGCGGTACACCAGGAAGCTCTTCTTCACGGGCTGGTTCCCGCTGCTGAAACCGTTGGCTGGCAGGTCTGTAAAACACCCCGTCAGAAGAGCATTAGAACTGCACCAGACCCTGCCATGCGCTGCCAGCAGGGCCAGGGCTGCCTGGCTGCACCCACCCATGGTAGCGTCCTCCGTGGACTTGTCACTGTCACTGTCTGAGCTGGAGCTGGGGCGTGGGCTTCGCCCTCGCTTCCTCTGCCGCTGGGAGGACCCCATTATTGGGAGCTGAGGGGGCCCAATGGGGCTGTTTCCATGCCCAGGAGTGATCTGGCTGTCTCGATTCTTTGGGGGCCGTCCTGGACGTTTTGGAGGGCCTGCAGTTTTAGGGTTCTTCTTGGAGAAGAGAACAGAGGTCCTCCTGCCAACTTCATGTGCCGGGGTGGAAGAAGAATTGGGACCCAGACCTGGAAGAGGGAGAAGGTGTCAGCTGTAGCCCTGCATGGCAGCAATGTCAACAAACAGCTTCACTTCTTGGGAACATCTCAGAAGATCCTCCCTGACTGCAGAAGAGCATGCTTTTTCCACTGATTAGGGGACAGGACTGGGATGAAGAGGTGGCAAACTCCCAGTGACACCTGACAGCTCTGCCTGGAACTTTTGCTGTGCTCCCCACAGACCCCAGCTCAGCATCTCTATCCAGGGAGCTGACAACTGGCCTGTGTTCGACTCTCAGCCCTGGGAGAGCATCTGGAACTCTGCAGTCTGTGTTGTTACAACTGCTTCCCATGCCCTCAGGCAGGAAGGGACACTGAAGGCAGCCTGCTCCATAATGCCCCTAGAGAAACCAGGCAGCATGGTCAAGCTGGTAGGCCTGGCAGGAGGAAACAGTCCACCTCATGCCCCACATCACACAGCTGGAACTCTCAGTCTCTGGAACAACATCCAGTTCCTCGACTGACAAGGAGATGAGCTCACCAAGTGAGTGCTGACCGCACCGGAGAACACCAGTGACCTGCCAGGGGCAAACACACACCAGGCTGTGACTATTTCAGACACAGGATGTGGCCTCCTTTGTCTGCCAATTCCCCGTGCTTGGCTGGCACGGCTCACTACAAACTACCCAGTGAGTACCATCCTCAGAGGGGCACGCTGGGAGGGAGCTCGGGGAGGCACATACATCGTCCTCTGCACCCACACCTATGGGAGGCACTACAGAAAATGAGGAGTCCCCCCACAGGAATGGAGGATAAGGGACTGTCCTGCAAGAGGCCACCTGCCCCACCCTTCACTCCCCAGCAGGAGTGAAGAGCGAGGTGTGGGGAGCTGCCCACACAGCCCTCCTGTCTTGGGAGGCACCTGGCAGGGCAGCCTCTCCCCAGCGAGGCCTGTCCAGAGGCAGCTCTGCGTGGCTCCCCAAACTGGCAGCGTTCTGGAGGGAGCATTACCTTTGCCAGTCTCCTGGCTGCTGCTCTCCTCTGCAGCGCTGTCCGTCTGCAGGTCCTTCTCACAGGGGTTGTGGGACTGCAGGACTCCCCTGGCAGAAGAGCTGTGCCGCTCCAGCCCATCCCGGCCCAGGTCCCGCGGGTGCGCAAGCTTCCGCCGTAGGACTGTGATCTCCTTCTTGATCATCTTGGCCCGACGGGACCGTCCTATGCTCTGCTTGCCAGCGTTGACCTCATCCAGCCGCTCCAGCAGGATCTTCAGCTGCTCCTCCAACGGCAGGTGCTTCTGATTCTCCGAGAGCAGCAGCCGCACATCTTCTGGGGAAACAAAGAGGAGCAGATGAATGAAAGAAATCAGGAATTCATTGGAGCTTCTCTACCTGAAAGGGCATGAGGCAATCCAGGTTCTCTGCAGGAGGGAAGTAGCTGATAGGGCATCAAACACCTGTGAACCCTTTAGGGAAGTTACCCTAGAAGACTTGGAGAAGGAGCCCTGTGGGAAGCCAGCCAGTTGGGACTGCTGGGGAAAGCAGGCTGATCAGCAATGTGGAGAATACCAGAGTTCCCATCAGCTGGAGCAAGGATGCAACAGGAAAGAAAAAAGGGAATGGTAACAGGAAGGATCCTGAAACATTACAGAGCAGGTAAGTTCCCCTGTTTGTGCCTATCCTGTGCTGGAGCAGGGACAGGGGGACACTAAATTAACCCTTCTCTGACAAGCTGTTCCTGGCAGTGCTTCCCACTGCCCAGAGAGAAGCAAGACTACAACCACGGGGCCAGTGAGATTTATCTGAGGGGTATCAGGAGCTGTGTGGCAGCCAGCAAAGCCCACAGCTGGGGAGAGAGGGGGGAATACACAGCTCTGACCATGGGCAGTTTGTCCTACTAGACAGGCAGCACAGCAAGAGCCTCAACAGCTCACAGCCAGTTCTGGGGATGGGGCGAGTGAGTGTGTCCTAACACAGGCCAGGAAGGCCGTGTCTCAGGCAGTCCCCTACTCTGACCACGAGCAGGACAAGGGAGCAAGGAACAGGCAGAACACACAGACAAATCACTGCCTAGAACCAACTTAATGGGGCTGATAGGTACCTGGCTATCAAAGCTCTCAGCTCTCCAGGGAGTGGGGACACACAGCCCAGTATTTGACTGAACCTCCCAGGGAAGGCAGCTCAAACAGATTCTCAGGTGCCTTGACTTTGCCCAGGCTTTACCTCTGAATAGCCCTCATACCCTGGGACAGGGGACGAGTACCCACCGTCCTCAATGTCTTGGATCTGAGCCTCTTCCACCGTTACACAGTGGGGGAAGTGCATGCCTGTCTCGAAGTCAATGCCCATCTTCTCTGCCTGCCGGCGAGCCTGCCGGAGCACAGCACCTCCCTGCTCCCTCAGACGGATGGCTGCCCGGTAGAAGATTGTGTCTTTGGCATTGTATTTCAAACAGTTGTTGATAATCAGGTTGAAATCCTCCTCAAAGTCATCGAAATTCAGATAGCGATAGGCTTCCAGGTTTTGTTTCATTGTCTGAAAATCCATCGGCTTCTTGATGTGATCCAGGTAGTCTGGGACCTGCATGAGGAAAGAACCAGAGCTAAGAGCCCAGGAGCCACAGTTAGCAGTACCTGCTCCAAGAAAACAGCTGTTAGAGGAATCAGGTATCACTCCCTGTGCTCTGCCCAAATGCACATCGGGGAATGCCGTCTGCTTTTGCAGCTTGAGGAACAGTAACGCCTCCAGACTAGGGAGCCCATGTGCTGTGCTCAACCTGTTAGAGTGGATACGCACGCTGAAGCGTTTTTACGGCTCCAGCACACACCAGCATCCTGTCCTCAACTCCTGCCTGTAGGCAGCTGGGATCCAGTATGCTGCATGCCGTTCCCTGGGGAGGGAACTGCAAGTGCAGCCCCAGGGGGTGAGGGTGAGCGCAGACAGGTAAAACAGAGATGGTGCAGCCTTCCTCCCCAGCTCTGATAAGATGCCTTCGTGCCAGCACCATGCAGAGACAGCATGGCCTTTCCCCATGTTCCCAGGGTGGGGACTTGATGACAGTCTCAGAAATCATCTCTGCTACCCGCAGCAGTGACAGTTTGAGGGTCACACCCATCTCTGTGCTATGCTCATCTAGCAGAGGCCTTCATGAGAGGACAGGTAGGAGCATGCCAACTGCTAAGGGCTGGCATTTTGCCTTTCCCAGTGGGACTCCCCAACTGCTCACAGACCCTGGGGTGTCACCAGCAACACACACAGAGAAGAGCCAAGTCTGTGCTCCCAGCTGGCACTAACTCAGCTGTTCTGCGTTTGGCTCACCCAGGAAGGGCATTGCTGCACACCCTCCTTGTGTGAGTGAGGGATGCTGGGATGTGTGAGCCAGCACCAGGCTGCTCAGGGAGCTTCTGGACCACAGCACACCCTGGGCAGCCCTCGGCACCAGCAAGGGACAAGTTTGAGTGAAGTAGAAATCTGGGGGAGGGGGTTCTTACTTCGTAGATTTCTGTTACCTCAGACAGAGGGACCGGCTCGCTGAAGATGTTGCCCGTGTCTTTCTCCTGCAGCTGCTCAAGCGTCTTGCGGAGGAGGATGAGGAAGGGGGTCAGCTGCATTTCCAACGCCACCTGCTGCACTTTGATCTGAAACAAAGGAACAGAGCAGGGCTGAGCCCCTGGCCCCAGCCAGGTGGTGGAGACTGTCCCCAGGGAGCAGCAGTGCAGCCCTGCAGGACAGCAACCCCTCTCCTCTCCTTGCTGAGGGGCAGGGACTGCCCCTCACTCCCGTTTCTGGGGAGCAGAGGTGTAACACTGTCTCCAGCACCTGTGCGTCCCACCTGCACCTTGCAGAGCAGCCACCTTTGCTTGGAGCCATCAGAGCAGGGCACAGCACGGCCGACGGGACCCCTGCACACCTATAGCATTCTAAGGAGCCCCTGCTCATGCCCTCCCCAGCGGCTCCCCAAGGAGGGGCAAACAATCGTTACCGTCTCTCTCTTGAGCTTCTCCCGCTTGCGTATCAGCTCCACCAGCAAGCGCGCACGCTCGAGGTCATGGCGCAGGCGCTGCCATGACTTCAGCTGCTCCTTCAGGGCCCAGTTCTTATCCTCAGTGTCTCTCTGTGGGAACATCAGAGACCATGAGCTGATAACAGATGTGCTCCCATCTCCACCTTCCTGACTGTGTGCTGGGGCTCCTCCCTGGCAAAGGGAACCAGCATGCATGACCAACTGGTCCAGTGAAGGTCACGGCTCCCTTGTTGTTACCTAGGCAGGGGATTCAGGAACAGTCTGACCTCTAGTCAGAGTTAAATACCTGCCTCTTGGTCACCAAGCCCTTAGGATGTCAGGAGGAGGACATCCCAAACCTCTGGAAATACTCCTCCTAACGTGACCAACTGCCTCCAGCTGCCCAAGAGGTCTGGGCTGCTGCTCTAAGCTCTGGCAAAGTGCAACAGGGCAAAAAGAGAACACAGCTCTGGATGCTTTCATTTCTGAAGCACCAAAAAAGCCAACATTAATTCTGCCACAGGCAAAATGAGCAGAAGCAATCTCAACTCTCCTCAGCAAAAATAAATAAGAGCGGCTAAAGGCAAGAGAAACCCCCACCCAGTCACAGTCATCAAAGGGCTCAGAAAGAAAAATTTAGAGCTCAGATGGGTAGCCAGAACAAAAGTCTTCCTCTCTGGCACCAGAGACTTCACATCTATGAAGTGCTGACTGTTGTCTGAGGCAGACAGTGGGCTGGAAGCAGCACCCAGAGGGAACGCTCCTGGAGCAGTATCAGAAACTGGAAGCAAGGCCTTGGTTCCTTCCAGACTGTTTCTGGAGATCCCCGTCTATCTCTCTCAACACTGCCTGACACAGTGGCCTCATACTAGAGCCATTTCTGACAGGTTTGTCACCACCACTGGCTAAATGCAGGCACAAGAAAGGAACTACCTCCATCGTGGCAGTCTGAGAAGGCAGGATTCCCTTCTCATGTCAGGCTGCCAGTGGCATCGCTGCCTGGCAATTCTCTGAACACTGAGAGCAGAGGAGAAGGTGAAGCAGCAAAAGCAGCTGGGACTGCCCTTTCCTCATACCTCCGATCCCCATTTTGCACCTGCAGGCACCTCATGCAGCAAAGGCTCCAAGCCCACAGCTCCAAAGGCGCAGGAAGCACACACACAGCCAGGGTTCCCTGCACCCCCCAACAAGCAGCCCTTACCTGGTCGCAGTTTCTCTGTGACTGCAAGTGTGTCTGGAGGCGGCGGAGCAGGGGGACACCATTGCGGGACTGTCTCTTCAGTGTCCAGTAGCTGTGCAGCCTCTGCATGAACTGGCTCTTCCTCTGGATGGTTAAACGGTTTGTAATCTTACTGAGCCTGAGAAAAGAAGAGGAACCACAGAGCCCATCAACAAGACAAGCCCCGGCTGGGGGCATGTAGCACCCAGGGCACCAGAGAGCAGCTGAGAAGCTCCTCAGGCAGAGAAAACCCTTTCCTGTGGCAGAACTTTCTGTAACACCAAGTCACACGGGACAGTCACAACAGAGGATGCCAGGAAACATCCAGCCTTGCCTTCTCCACAATAGACTTTTCCTTTCTACTTCTTGTCAACTTTTGGGCAAAAGCTGGGGCAGGTTGGAGTACAACACAGCCACATCGGGGTCTGGACCTTCAACAGCTCCCACAGTCCCTGAGATCAACGGTGCTGCTACCCCAAAACCATTATTTACCTGGCTGAGGGCCACTTGCTGTGACAGAGGGTCTGGCCAAACGTTACCAGAGAAACTCAAGTCCTGGCAAAGCATGAGGACAGAGCAGGAGGTATGAGCACAACAGAGGTCCCATTCAAGACTACCCTAAACAGCCCAAAACACCACAAAAAGGATTTATTCCTACAACAGCAAATGGCCTGGAGAGGCTGGGACAACTTAGTTCAGCAAAGTCAGACAGAGATGCCCTGCTAGTGGGGAGTCAAAGGGATGAACCCTCAGCATCTTCCCATCTCACAGGGACAGCTCTTCACAGGGATGACCCAACCTGCATCAGCCTCAGCTGAAGAGGCTGGGGACAGCAACCTCATGTGCCATCACTGGACAAGCACAGCTCCCACAGGAAGACATTTGGCATTCTGGCAACAGCTCTTGAAGAATAATTAATCCCAACAGGAAGGCCTGGGGAGAGGTTAACAGCTTCTAGCTCAGTGTGGGTTTCGCTACAAGCATGATAGCAGCAAGAGCCTACAAACTGCCTGCCAGTGTGTCCACACATAAGAAAAGAGGCTCTGGCCATGGAGCAAGTCCCAAGTGAGCAAAAACAAAAGGCTGGGACACAGACTGTGGCAAAAAGCCAGCAGCCTTGTGGCAGAGACCTGCCTCCCCAAGACCAGAGAGCACAACCCACAGCTTCTATGTGCTCCCCTCCAACTGCACAGGAGACAGTCTTGAGAGTCTGAGGGCTTCAACAGTGTCCTGTAGTTACAGTCCCAGCACAGCTCCCACCATGGCGACGAGAAGAGCTCAGCAGCTCAGGGGTGGTGCTCACCACAATGACAGCACATGCTTCCATGTACAGCCTGCGCTTCAACTGTGTGATGCCTGATGCAGGGTGACATTAAGATCCAAAAACATCCTAGGATGCCCTTATGTGTTTAAACATGCTGCTGAGAACACCCAGAGTTATAAATGACAGTAATTCTGGTAAGGCTCTTAGATGTTCTTGATTTGGGATTTGCATGCAAGCCCAACAATCAAACCAGAGGAAGATGCACAGCAGTTACACCTGTAACTACAGGGTGTTTGCACCTTCCCGTGAAACCACAGGGTTGGAATGTGACAGAAACACAACCCCTCGCAAGGCCTCGTGTTGTGCAGCTGGCCTCAGGACCGCTGCATCCATTGGCAGGCAGCAGCCCTGGTGCTCTCCAGCCACCCCTCCTCGCAGGCAGCTTTCAGCACTCGCGGCTGCCGGCCCCACTCCAACAGGCAGCACTGAGAAGTCACAGCTGCTGCTGTGCCTGGCACAGAACACTGAGGAAGCCCAGCAAGGAGTACGTGGCTGCTGGGATGGATGAGCTCTGCTCAGCAGAGCACAGGGATCCTGATCTCAGACTTCTCTGCTCCAGAGCCAAAACAACTCTTGGGATTAGCCCATTTCCCAGGCCTGAATTGCTCCCACACTTCTGTCTTTCACCTGACACAGCCTCAGGAGAAAACAGGCCTCAGCAGAAAGAAGAGCAGTTCCCTCCTCCCCGCCTGGTTTACTCTAGTGCCTGAGGTCAGCACAACAGGAAAGGAGTGCTGGGAACCTCCAGCTGCTTCCTGACACATCCGGCCAAGTTCATTCTCTGCTGTTAAACTAGCAGCAGCTATTTCCTGCTCCGCCGAGGGCCCAGACACCTTTGCGGGGCAACGCATGGCCCTGCCTCTCTGCAGAAATCCCAGAGGAAACCACCACAGCCCTGTCCGACAACAAGTGAGAACTATCTGTGCAAAAAGCTAAGGAGAGAAACAGGATAATGCCCACATGGAAAGTGGGATATAAGGCATGGAGAAAAGGAGAAATTTCCCCCCAGTCCAGGAAGGGCGGCAGATCGTACCTGTGGGGGGGGATGCAGGGCACAGAAACCACGGGCGCTGCAGCTCGTTTCTCTGCCAGGATCTTCCGTGCCTTTTTCATCTTGATCCTAGACTTGGCTTTTGCTTTTTTGACTTTCTCAGAGCTCCAGCCCTTCCCCTCCTCTTCTTCCTCCTCATCCTCCTCTTCCCCTTCACTGTGGGAGAGGGCAGGAAGCCTGCGCACAGAGCCCGGCGGTGTGTGGATGTCGCAGTAGGCGGTTTTGCGCACGCTGAAGGAGGTACCATTGGCACCTGTCTCCCGGACAGGCTCCATCTTCATGTACAGCCCGGCCTGCTGGGCACAGGTGACATGGAAGGCAGTGTAGCAGTTGGCTTTGTGACACTGGATGCAAGCCCCAGAGCCGCGCTGCTTGCAAATGTAACAGGTCAGCTTCCAGCGCGCGGGTGGGATGTGCTCAATGCTGTCAATGGGCTCCAGGAAGACGGTGTTGGCAAAGCACACCTCTGGGATCCAGAGGGCACAGACCACGTGTGCCCAGCGCCCATCGTCCGTCTGCTTGAAGGCCCCCCCCTTATTTGGGCAGAGGGCGCAGTCCACAGCGCGCGAGGGTGACTGCAGGCACCGTCTGCAGAGCCACTGTCCCTCGGGGATATAGGGCACCCCGTAGCACTCCTGGTGCACAGCCAGGTTGCACATGTCGCAGAAGAGGATGACATTGCTGTTCTGACACTCCCCATCGTTGCAGATGCAGCAGACAGCATCCTCATCTACCAAGGCATTTGGGTCCCCCTTGTTGTGGCTCTCGAAGTAGGACTCCTTCTCTAGCCGGTCCATCAAGTATTCAAAGATCTCCTGGGGAATAGGACTCACACCTTCGTTCTTCCGCCTCTCATTCATGATGTCCAGCCAGATGTAATCCTCCTCGTCCATGTCATACTCCACCTCCTCATCCAGCTCCTCTGCCGACTTCTCAATGTACCTGGAAGGACAGCACGGGAGAATAAGGGCATGGTCAGCATAGTTGGAGCTGCTGAACCCCAACTCCAGGATTTGGCTGTGGCTGAGCAAATGTTCAAATGCTCCAGTTGAGACATAAGTCAAAATAAAGAAACAGAGACAAGGCAGGAATGTGTAGAAGTGGGAGGTGCTGCTGCACCCTGAGTAGAGCAGTGGCACAGCAGCAGTTTGGAGACAAAATACTGGTCTAAGGAGCGAGGTCAGGCCTTGGAGACCCATCAGTTCAAGGTGGGGCCCTGCACAAGCTACCCAGTAAGTGCCAGTGCTCTGGAGGCAGCAACCTCATGACCAAGACATGATAACCAGGCATGGAGGCACTGTGTTTCATGAATTCTGGTGAGGGGGGCTGTGTTAGCTCCTGCTTGAGGTATTAACCGGGGCCACTGCACCCACCAACTCTCTCACAGAGTACCACAGGACTCAATTAAGAACTATGCCCACAGACAGATCCTACACCTTCATGCTGAGGGGGCTCTGAAACTATTCCAGCATAGCTCCAAAGAGCAGAATGAGAGGCAAAAGGACATATTTGGTGTTTGCTATGATTGTTCCAGCAAGGAAAGAGCACAGCAATCAAACTGCTGGCAATGACCTAAGCAGCAACTGAGCGATCTGTAGATGCAGAGACCCCTCAGAACTGGGATGTGACACCAGGCACCCAAAGAGCCTGAGGCCATGGAACAGCCAGCTCTGTAGGACCTGGGAAAGGCAGACAGAAGCCATTTCCAGGAGCCGTGAGCAAGCTACCTAAACAGAGTGGGGCCAATTCTGCCTCCAGACCCAGGGCATGAGCCTGGGAGCCTCCCTGCACCCCAGCAACGGACAGTTGTGGTGGTGCACCCCCCTGCCTCCTCCTACCTGTAGTATGAGGTGGGACGAGGTGGGGCATCAGGGGTGTCCTGCTCCAGCTCTCGGTAAACCACCTCGGGCAGCTTGGGGGTAGTGCTGGCCGAGGCGTTGTGGTGATGGTGGTTGGAGTCCTTGCGCTTCTCCTTGTTCTTGTGCTTCCCAGATTTGGGCGGGACGCTCTGCGTCTCCGTGTTCTCCTTATTGCTCCCATTCTCGGGCACCTCCTCGGGAACGTCCTCATCCTCGGACACCACATCGAGATTATCAAAGATGCTGATGCGATGGACGCGGCCATGCAGGTCCACCTCCACCATGCGCTGGGCCTGGGCGTAAGTCATCACCTCTCGGCCGGGTGACTGGGAGGTCTCGGAGGGGCTGGGCGACTGCTTGTTGGCGGCGCGGGCCTGGCGCCCCTTCTTCTTGTGCTTGCGCAGGGGGGTGTGCTGTGGCGGGGGCGGGTTGTCGTGGTCATAGTGGTACAGGTGGTACTCGATCCCGCTGTAGCTCTTGTAGATCTTGCGGCAGGTGCCCACCGGGCACTCGTAGGGCGGCTTAGTGGCCCGCAGGTTGTGGCAGAAGGTCTTCACGTCGAAGTCTACGCCCATGGCGGGGCCGCGGGGGGCCGAGGCCGGGCCGGGCCGGGCCCCC
>WBMZ01017043.1:0-11321 GCA_013400975.1 Atrichornis clamosus | reverse complement strand
CCGCCCCGCCCCGTGGGCACCGCCCCGCCGCGCACCGCCCTGTGGGGGCACCCAGCCCGCCCCCGCGGGGCGGTCCGCGGCGGGGCGGGACACCCCGTGGTCGGGTGCTCGGAGGTCCCTTTGCTCCCTACTCGCTGTGGGCTCCACGCGTGAAGTGGACGCAAGGGCCGGAGAGAGATGCTGCGCATCTTGTTGCCACCCCTCGGGTAGCGCTTCTTATCAACCCACCGATGTCTTCCTGTGTTCAGGTGCCTCACAGGTGCTCCAGTTTGGGTGTGGGCAGACTCGTGCGATGCTAACGGCTTTACTTGAGGCTCTCTGCATTCCCCTGGCTATGTGCCCGGGAACTTGGCACAAAGCAGTGGTCTTACAAAGAGGAGGACTTGGTGGAAAGTGAGGGTCTCTCCTTGGGATCTGCCAGGACCCATCCAGCAGGCAACCTTGAGGCAGACCCTGCCACCCATGAGAGAGGGAAGGGAAAGCATGGGAAGAGCCAGGGACCATTCTCCTTGTCTCGAAATCTTCAAATCAGCCACCAAGGGGGGATCAGTTCAAGAGGAGAACAGTGCCTGGCTGGTGCCTGGCAAAAGGCAACGCTGGGCACTACTGGGCAAGCAACATTGTCAAGATAATCAAGGTAGCCCAGGACAGGCAGGAAAGGCTCCTCAAAGCAGGGCACAGATTTGCCTTGTGCTGGTCATGCAAAATACAGCAGTGGAGGAGAAGCACAAGGATTCAGGAATTCACCCCTTTTCATTTGGCTTTTCAGAGGTGTATCCTCCAGAACAAAGCTGGTGTTGGTTCTTCAATGGTTTCACCCAACCACGTGTCCAGGATTCAAAGCCATGGACAAAGCATGGTAACATGCATGGTAACCTTCTTGCATTACCCTACCTGTCCTGATCACTACTTGCTTCTTCTTCACCTTCTCATCCTCCTGCCTGAACTATGGCACTGCTGCCACAGGCAGTCACAAACCACCCTCCTCCGCTTCCCCACGTGATTTTTCTTTCCTCTGTGCCAAGCTTTCTTCCTCTCCCGTCCTGATCTCCCATTGTCCACTTCTTCCTACCTCTCCTATCTGCCCCAGCCCTGTCACTGGTGGATTTTTCTCTCATTCCAGTAAGAGGCCATGTGTGTTTAGCCGTGAAACCTTGGTCCATAGTAAATAAAGGGAACCCAGCTTTCATCCCACATTGAATCCATGCTCCTCCATCAGCTGCTGTTCTTCATGCAGTCATACACTGGACTTGTCTTTCTCTTCCCTGTTCTCATTTTCCACCAAGAGAGAGCAACTTATGCCTGGGTTTTTGGCATAATTCCCAGTGCAACACAGGATCAATGAGATGAGGCAGACCCCAGCAGGTCATATGGAACAGGCTTCTAGCCTGGCACATCCCTGTTTACCTGGGTGCTCAGTCCTACTGTGCTCCCCAGCTGCTAGGGAAGATGCTAGGGAAGATGAGCATTCAAAGCAAGTGAAGGGCTCAGGTTCCAAGTGAACCAGGTTGCATCTCTGCTAGTGAAAAAGATAATTTAAAGACAGGAGCTCACACTGGCCTGCAACCCTCCATACGTGGCTTAGAGAGCTCCCTGGTATGGTTTTGGCCCATGCCAACTAGCACTTTTCTAGCCAGTACCCAGGCCCATTACAAGTTATGGCTTGTGCCAGAGGCTGTCCCTAGACGGCCATTTGGTTGTGACCACGTGGATGTGGGACAGTCGTATAGCTGGGATTAGAGAATGGGGCCCATCATTGACTTGGCTTCTTTTTAGCAGGATAAATGTACTGCGAGGTGCTGGCAGATGAACTGTGAAGAGACAGGTCTACAAAAGAGTATCAGTGACAGTGCAGAAATGAGGCAAGTGTTCTGCAAAACCAATTCCCACTTCATTCCGTCCCATTTCTTCACCCCCTGTTATTTATTGTGCTTTCGCTCCTGCTGTCTATCCTCTGGCTTCACAGGCACCCTTCTGACCATTCCCCTCCCTTTTCATAAGCTGCTATCTGCACTGGGACCTTCCCCCCTCCTCCTGTCTCTTTGGCTTCACTTTTCTGATGCCTCACTTTTGTTACTTCTGCTCCCCTTTGCCACTCCCATCCTTTCTGCTCTGTACTTAGCATTTTGACTATTTTTTTCTTGCCATGACCCAGTTCCTTCCGGAGCCTTATCATCACTTTTTTGTTTCCTTCTGCCCCTTTTGTGTCCTATTCAGTTATTCCACGCTCCTGCCGGCTATCTCAAATCAGCTGCCCAGCTCCAGTTTCTCCTCCGTCAACTTCTGCCCAACCCTAGCCCCCCAGGCTCTTTCTTTTCTCTCCTGCTGTATTTCATTGTCCTATTTTTCTTTTCTGATATTGTTCTCACTTCCCACATCCCCTCCTTGTGGTCCCGAGTGCTGCTGCTGCACGGCTGCCCTTTCCCACTCTCACTCCGCTGGTTTCCAGGGTCCCCTCATTGCTCCCAGAGTGTCTGTTCCCTTCCTGCCTTTGTCTCTTAGTCTGTCTCTCCTCTTCCCTCTTTGTTCTCAGCTTTTTCCTCCCTTGGCCTCCTCCTCTCCCAAGGGGAGGTGGTTTCATACTAATGCAAAGCTGAAGGTCTCAAGAGCAACTTCCATCAGCCTGATTTAATTTCTACCTACTGCTGTTGCATGTTTTTATGCATTCTCTAAAATGGACTTGGATAGCTGCTTTGCACCCTCACTTCTTTATCAGGGGCCTGACTTGAAGTCCTCTGCAGCCAACAGGGATCTTTCCTCTGGCTCTTGTCACCTTCCAGGCAGTGTGGAGGCTGAGGCCCTCCAGAGGCAGACACCCCGCTGGTAGCACCCCAAGACAGCGTTGCTTCCCAGGTGATAGCGTACACAGGCCGTAGTGACAGCCATAAAGCAGTCAGTGCTGCTTTCCTGCCTGTTTCTCAAAGCATTAGGTTGCTCGGGGTGTCCCCTTGCCACGTCGGAAGACAATGCCATTGTTCAACACAGTGAATTGCCAAGAAGTCATTTAAGGGAATGACAGAGTAGGGAACTGCAGAGATACAGTTGTGGCACCTCATGCAGCTACACAGTCAGGTCACTGTGAGGGACTTGAATATATTGAACCATCTTAGAGAGTTTTGGATTTTATTGTCACCGAGAAAACTGTGTGGAATTGGACCTGGGAACTGCAGGCAGGAGTGGGCACTCCGTGGGGCAGCACAAGAATGAATCAGTGCCTGTGAAACTCTTGGGATTCCTGCTTCCGTGCTCGGCAAAGGGCGTAATAATGGCCGCAACAGTAAAAAGAGTAAAATAATAGCAGCCACCAGAAAAGAAGAATAGTATTTTAAAAAATTATTTCCTTTCTGGTTTTCTCAACAATAAAAGTTGGCCAGATTTCAGTTTATAATTGCATTATACATATTTTGTAACAATTTTTTTTAATTTCAAATATGTTTCTCCAAATTAAAAGCAATTTGGAGACTGCAAAAATGAGGTTTTAAAACCAGTTTCATTAATTTCCTTGCACTAGCACATACAGGGTTCACATCTTTCACATTTTTTTCTTTCTGTGAACTTGCTATTCTGGGGAAAAGAAAAATGAATGGAGGCAAATTTGAAAGTCAGTAAGCAGTCCAAATCAAATGTGATTTTTTTTCTTCTGGAAGTTTAATGGAAATTTCTCTTGCTATAACCATATCATGAGCAGTGATGTTGAGGAAGAATGTCAGAGGCTAAAATTCATCCCTGCACAAGTGGTCAAACGAACACATAAGCATGACTCATTTCACCTCTGGTTTGTGGCCATTTGTAAGGCTTACTCTGGTGCATAAGGGGCATTAGTACAGAGCTGATCAGTTTGCAGATAATCCTTCTTAATATTTTTTCATATTTTTGCATCTAGGTTGTGACTTGCTTTGACATGTACGATCTATTGTAGGACTTTTATTTTTGTGAACCACAATCATTCTTTATTAGGATGACTAGAAAATGTACTCACTCAAACTATGGGCTTTGCCCCCCTCTACCTCTATAGGCTCCAAAAAGGCTGTGGTTGCAACACATAATCAGGGGGTAGGGATTCCTACTGGCACAGCAGTTAGTACAGCATTTTCCAAAGTGCCCATGTAGTCCATATGTGTTGGTTTTCAGCAAAGCACCAGCCTCCACAAGCCTTGGCTTTGAAAATGGGAATTGTCTTTCAAAGGCCCTGGTTCTGAGGCATTAAATTCTCATCCCTTTAAGCCTCAGCATTTTTAGCACCTCTGCACTTTTCTGCAGTTCTCCTGGAAAGGGTGGTTTTCAGTGCTTCATACTGGCAGGAATATTTATTTTCAGCAGGTATATTTTGACCCAGGAGTTGCTTTCTCTTATGGGTAATGTGCCAGCTCCTCTCCCCAGCTCCCTCCCAGCCAGGTTGTCCCTCTCTTGGCTAAGAACATCTGATATTCTGAGCACCAAGCTCTCTTCTCCGCTGTCTGCATCTTGAACCATCATGTGAGCAAAAAAAAAAAATCTTTTTTTTCTTAACATAGAAAACTATCATTTTTTTTCTGAACATATTTATTTCAGCATACTCCATCTCCAAACTGTCAACATAAACCTCAAAATTCTAAGCAGATCTAGATTTTTAACTGCCGAAAATATGGAATGTGAACTAAGAGGAGGCAAAGGAGCATGCCCAAATAAATAGGATTGCTTTAGGAGAGTCTGAACTAGCTCCCACACTGTAGTCCTCCAAATAAAGTTTTGTTTCACTTTCCAAGCATCCCGCAAAGGATCTGCACCTCTCCCAGCACCCACAGCCCTCAGGGCTCTTCCAGACAAGCCTCCCGCGCTCCGGCTCGGTGGAGGCTTGTGCAGCCCCACAGCATGGGAACAGGCTTTCCCATTTCTCTTCCATTTGCTCCTGCTTTTGGCAGCTAGTCTTTTAATGAGAAAAGTCGGGAGAAGGAACAGGGCTAAACCTACGTAACCCTGTTGCTTTTTACAGTGTTTTATTTTGCCACAAAGCAGTGGCAACTTTGCTTCTCTGCAAGCTTTCTGCATTTTTGTCACTGTCTTAGATTAGAACCACATTGTCTCTCACTCACAGTTAAAAACTTAATATATGGGCATAAAGAGTGAAGCCACTCCTGCATTCTTGGTGTGTCAAAACACATCCTGACATCAGAGAAATAAACTGCAGCATATAGATCAGGAGAAAGTGAAGACATTTGCAAGAGTGAGTCTGCTTTCATTTGCTCTGGTGTAGAAAATTAAAATGGTGTAGGAAATTGTTTTTCCTGTTTAGGATAGATTTGGGGTTGAAAAATTACTGCTAACTTTGTAAACATTAAAATGGATGCAATAAAGATGTGAAATTTCACACAGGGGATCTACAATGTTTGTATAATTATAAGCATATGGTTACTTTACACGAAGTCTCTGTTATACTTTTATTTACTAGTGCTTGGGGAAAACAGAGGTTCTCAAATTCAGTGTTTATTTACATGTATAGGGAATGTCACAGTCCCCATTAACCTGTCATAATCTGTATTTCTGTCTTGGAGCTCCAGCTATACAAACTGAACTGCACTCCTACCATAATTTCTAATTTGTTCAGCTGCACTTCTAAATCAGACAATTTCTGTCGTTTCTAAAAAATGTATATCCTGCTGCTGGTGGCAGGATAAGAACTGCTTACCACCTCAGTGCCTGCTTATTTCAGTTCTGGGGGGTAAAAGTGAAAGGCTGTTGCTTCAATGCAGTTTCCTTATGAGGAATTTTGGGGCACTTTCAGTTGTTGTTTTCTTTTTAGTCTTTAGACTTTCCACAAGGCTATGAACCAGCTCCAGAGGATACTCAGATTTTTTTCTTTGATATGCAAAATTCCTAGTTTTATAGGACACAAAAGGAACTCAGATCCAGCAGGATTCAGCCCTCAACTGGTGGGCTGAATTACACTATTTTTTGTCCTTAATACTGAGTGGCCATATGTCTAGGGCTTCTCTTTGCCTCAGGAAGTGTAGGAGCTTATATATGCATAGTAACTTCAGATCCTAGAAAAAATGTGAAATAATTTGCAGCTATTTCTTGCACTTTTCATTCTATGTAAGAATACTTACAGTTTTGATAAGCTAAATTTAACTGCGTGTTTGGGGTTTTTTGGGGGTGAATACCTCAGTTCAGCCTTCCAGCTTTGGCTTCGCTCAGGCTAGTGCTATTAAATGATGCTTCCTTTTATGAATAATCACAACCACACATTCTGACTGGAGAGGGCAGGGACATACAGCAAATTCCTTTCAAAAGAAGATGAAGGAGTCTGTACTAAGAATTGTGTCTTTGCAGTCTGGCCTAACAGCACAAAGAAATTTATTTGCATCCTTTTATTTTACAATTCCCTTCTGGTTCCTCTCTTTTCCCTCACTTCCCTCTCATGACTTCAGCACTGCATGGCCACTTGGAGGATGGCAGCTGGGTTTCCTGACAGGCCCTGAGATGATTTCAAGATGTCTCTCTTACTGTTCTGTTACCAGTTCCGGGGTGCAGATGAGCACTTACCTGACACACCAAAGATGTGGGTACCAATCTCATCCCTACTCACACTCTCTCAGGAGCAGTGTGAGGAGTTTCACTGCGTCTCTCCTTGTTGTTGGTTCTGCCTCATTCCTTGTTTCAACTGCAAACTCTTCAGGACAGGATCTGCTCCCCACCATGCCACTGCTGTTTAATTTTTTCCTTGGTAGGGAAAATGTAATTTTGCCTTACATTTATTCAGTTCAAAGCAGTCCACCAGTGTTGAGCCCACTGAATGTTTCTTACTGCCTTCCCAGACCAGGACCTGGAGCCACTTTCCCTAAAGAAGCCCTTTAGGAGCAATGCAGGAGTCACTGTATACAAATCCAATCCAGGAGGATGCCAATGGCACAGTCTCTGGCAAAAAACCCCAAATGCCTGCGAAGTATAAAATTAATTTTGACCCTTGGCAATACTTTGGTATTGGAAGGAGATGAGCTGCAGCAGTCCTCAGGCTGGGAACATTCCCTTCTCCATGGAAGTTATGCCTGAGAATGATGGCAGGGGAAGGAGAGGCACAGACTGAACTGTGTGATGGAGACAGTCATGGTAATTCCACTTTTTTCTCCCTCTTTTTTGTTTGGTTTACTGAGGAGGCAGTGAAATGCATAGAGGGGAGGAGGAGGGGATCAAGGAAAGACAGGTAAAGGCAAGCTGATAGTGGTTTTATATCCAAAGGTTAGCTGTTAGCTGAATCTTCCCTACTGGAAAAAGGGACACACTCCGTGTGTATTCAACTCCATCTCAGAAAACACCCCTACATGCTGCAAGTGTTCTTTTCCCTTTGCATTTCTACTTTTTGCATTTTAAATCTCTGCAATTTTGTAAAGCCATTTTTCTTATCCTGTTACAAGAGAGGCAGTCACAGCAAATGGAAACTGATGACTTGTGCTGGAGGAACAGTTAGAGTATTTCTCCAAGGGGCAGTGCTACAACACACAGTCCCATGCCTGGCAGCTGCCACTGGGAGCTTCCGTGCTCCTATCCCTGCCAGCCATAGTGTCTACATCCTTTCTTGGTCCCAAATTAACTCGGCTATTTTGCTGAGTAGCAGATGATTAAACAAGCAGTAAGATGTTATCATTAGAGGTTTCCTTTTAAACTGTGACTATAAATACTGGTATAGGGAGAATAAAGCTTCCTCAAGCTAAACATGTCAGAAGGTAATGTTTCCTTAAACATTGTCCACAAAATGCATTGGTTGACCAACCTGTTTATCAGTGCTACCTCTTAGGAAGTCAACCAGTTTATTTTCAATTCCTCTGACTGGTTTATATTTAATAGAGTAATGTGGCTACCTATTACATAAAATTGCATTATTAAATAGATTCCCCAAACCATTTTCAACACCACAAAGGCAAAATGCTTATACTAAAGAATGCCAAGGCTCAAAAAGAAGCATTCACCAGCCAGAGCACTGCAAAACCCTCTTGCCTGTGGCATGTTTTATTTCCTTTACAGCTTAATCTTAATCCTGAATTCCCTTATTTTAAATGCTTGTTCTGGGATTAATTAAATCAGCTGGTCTGATCCTTGAGCTGCTGATGTGTACATTTATTCTTTCTTAATGTACGGTGGGCTTTTTCTATGTGCAGGAGCAGTGGTAGCAAGCCAGAGCAATGCCAGTGTGCCGTACCAGAGAGCTCTAAGGCAGAAGGGTTTGTTGGATATCCCTCGATGCCCTGATGCCAACGCTGCCCTGGCACAGGGAATCACTTCTACCCCTCCTACACGTGCATGGCTGCTGGTGTGGGCAGACACCAGTGAGTCGGGAGGGAACTGGAAGTGATGGCAGAACAAGAATATTAGTGCATTTACAAGAAATAAATGTGATCATGGCCTTTTTTCTGGGTAATTCACCTGTGCCAATCAAGCAGCGAAAATGTTCTTTAGAAAAGTCAAGCTGAAACTGTGCAAACAGTGTAGATAACAACCCCCATGCTCGCTGTGGATGAAACAGAATAAATGTGCAATAGTTTGGGAGGTGCTGGTTTGCCTCTGAATTTCCGAAGTTCAGAGAGATTTACTCATTTTGGGCCTGAGTCCAAAGCCATCCGCAGGCAAGGGAAGTCTTGGCTGGGGCAGAGGGCTGACCTTTTTATTGCAGGGCTGGTCTGCATTGATCAGAATAAACCTGCTGCCCGCATCTCCTGCTCACGGGGAGACACATCAGCGTTGCCCTCACTGACAGTAATGGGAATTATGGTTGCAGTTTAACTTTCTCATGTGCCAAGGTATCCCACAGGTAATGACCTGGGTGTATGTACACGAATTTGTTCTTAAAGCCGCACACATTTCTCCTCTTTATAAAAGAAGACCAGGCACTCTATAACTGCTAAGAACAGGCTGTCTGAAAGGTGTTTTATTAACTAAAGTTGGGGAACAAAATGAAACTGAAAAGAATACGACTGCATATTAAACTACATGAAGTGGTCATGACAACTGGGGATCTCGGTATCATAAAATTTTAACAGCTGGATGCAATCAGTGGGGATTTTCTACTTTTCTTTTCTGTTAAACTTAAGAAAGAAAGAGAGGAAGAAGAAGAAAAAAAAAAGCTTTATTTTACTCAAGCAAGCTCTTTATCCAGCTCAGCTTTCTTTGGTTAATATCAGAAATTGTCTTTACTCCTCTATAAATCTCAGCACTGCCGGTGCTTAGTTGACATCGTCCTTTTCCTGGGGCAGGGATTCCACGACTGGAGGTGTTCAATATCCCCAACAGCAGCACAACCAGGAATGGAAACCAGAGGAATGCATGTTATAGGGAGACTTCCCCAGCATGTATGCAATTTTCAGAACTTACCAAATAATTAATCAAAATCAAATTTTGCCTCACAATTCATCAAGACTCAATTGTGCCTGAAATCCCACAGTAGTCCTTCAGCGAAAAGACTGAGTTCCACCGTAAGTCAACAGAAACACTTTAATGTTTGTCTGGGCATCTTCCACTTCATTGCATGGAATCTCAGTCCAGGCTTTCCCTTACACACATTTCTTATGCTCTAGCACTGCTTTCTCCTCGGTAATGTCAACACTTGCCTTGAGGTAGCTGAAGAAACATTTCACAGATTGAGCTTTATCGGAACTACAGAAAAGTGGGGCATTGCCAAAAATAATGCAATGGACTTCTTACCCACCAAAAAGAATATGTTTAAAAAACAAGTTCAGAATTGTATGTACCTTACTGGAATCGTATTCCCTGATGGCTCCAGCGAGGAGTGGCTTATTTGTCCATGGAGTAATGGGATATTATTCAGCATAAGTGAGTTTGATAGCTCTCTGTCTGACTTGTATGGCTTTGCTCAGGCAGACTTATAAACAAGCATGTTTCCTCAGTTTGTTGTTATTTCTGTGTCTGTTAAAATGCAAACCAACTCCAAACTTCTGACTTCACCTTTCAATGGTTACATGTGCATTTTTGTTTACTAAAATAACTTCATTTTTCATTTACTGATGGCTCATGAAGCCTACAACAGCATGCACACATCTGAAGAAAGTCTGCTTCTCTTTTTGCATTTTCAGCCTCTCTAAATTCCACTTCTCTCTGAAGTCACAGGGTTTCCAGAGCAGAGGTTGCATTCTGGATAAACTCCTAAGGCCCTGCTTTGAGGATTGTGGATGGGCCTTGCCTCTCTTGAAGGACTTAGCACTTCACATTCATACTGAGGGTCAGAGCAAGGCAGGATGGAGCACTGAGGCTGCAAGAAGAGCAAATGTCAGCCTGGGGAGTTTTCACCTTCAGTCCCCAATTCCTTCAATGGGTTGCCCTAACCCATGTTTTCCATATTCTCCCACAAAAGTAATTTGGAAACTCCTGTAGAAGGGCCAAAATAAACATTAGCAGATGGTGGTTGGAATGTGCCACAGGCTGCCCTTTGTTGTGCCTGGGAAGGGAGCAGAGCACATCACTTGGCAGTGCCTACAGCAGTGAAATGTGGAGAAAACTGGTGGGTGATGAAATGCTGGCTGGGCTTGCTGACTGCTGAGACCTGGGATGGGGACCTGGTCTCAAATTTTGGGGGAACGTATCTGCATTGTGGAGGACTTCTGAATGGTGGGCTTGCTTCAATGCCAAATGTCTTGGAACTGAGGTAATCCCTTGCCAAACGATATTGTGAGGCTGCTGCATGTGCTTTGAGCAGAAAGGTAAGTTCAGAGCCACCAGCACTGGTTAAATGGTCAGAGGGAAAAGACAAGAAATACGCTTGTCTATGGAGGGGTGGTTAATAGTACAACCAAACCACTGTGACTGAACTACATGATGGATTTCAGAGGCTAGTACAAGGAACTGGGTAGAGATAAGGCTTTTTTTTTTCTCCATTCCAAGGGAAATTGCTACCTCAGGGAGTCCTCAGAAGGATCACTGAGTCATTCCATGCATCATTCCAAATGAACTAGCAGCACCCAAGTGAAAACCCGGGCAGTCAGTGAGTGAACACCCTCAGAGGAAGATGTTTGAGTGAAATAGGGATCATACTGGCACCTGATGGGTGTCACCACTGTGTGACACCAAATGCTCTCTGTGGAACTGGCACTTCGGCTCTGAGCAGACCTTTTTCCCCCGTAAGGCCAAGGTCTGAGGTGTGCACGGGCTTGGCGGGGGCACACGGTGTAAGGACTCTGCTCCCGTTTCCTGACCTCCTGCTCGCATCTCTAGCTTATGGACGGCCCAGAGAGCCCGGTGTGCTCCGACCCTCGGCTGGGAAAGTGGTCAGAGGAGAGCAGAGGCGGCTCCCTCCGCGTATGACCGGGGCAGCGGCCCCGCTCCCGCCGCGCTCCCGC
>WBMZ01017037.1:0-48059 GCA_013400975.1 Atrichornis clamosus | reverse complement strand
CAGGTCTAGCAAAACTACGACACTATTTAAAAGCTTGAACCACTGCACATATAAAAGCTGACCTCTCTGCCATCCTCTGCATTTAGCTCTTGGTTTGAAGAGGAGCAGCTGAGCAGCAGTGGCAGAGGAAGGCTCACCCTCCAGGGGTGAGGTCCATGCGGTGATTTGGGCTATGGAGAGTTGCATTTGTGGCCATGCACATAACACAGGCAGGGGTGGTTTTGGAAAACAGGCTCCCTCCTCATGGGGGGCATGATGGCAGCAGGACTGACTCTGTCACACAGTTCATGTGCCAGGTGTGGTGCAAGGCAGGAACACTGAGAAGCAGAATAGGCTCTCGGAGCTCCACTCCCAAACCTAGTGTTTTTTGAGTCATCTTTTTTGGGCATTCTCTGCTAGGTGCAGAAACTCAAACCAGGGTTATACTCCCAACTTATAAGCACCAGTTACCTTGTTCACTACTGCAATATGGTAAAGACTGGGACTAAAGTACTTGGGCAGTAGTTTCATTGTTTTTTCAGCTTTTGAAATGAAGTTTGCCTGACAGTAAATCCTTCTGTACCTTTTTCCATCTCCCAGTGTGTTCCCGTCTTCCATGAGTTCTGTGTTAACTGCTGATGGCTCAAGGTCTGAGTCACCAGGTTGCTCCGCACCCTCAGGTGCAGTGACAAATCATCCTGCTCAGCAAGTGCTCTCCTGCCTGTTCCTTCCTTCTCCAAGGTGTCCTCCTGACTCCCATCACTGACAGTGACAGCCGACAGATGGATCCCAACAGTCACTTCCTCATCCAAACCATGCCCCCCTCTATATTGTCTGCTGGCTGCTGCACTCCATGAGCAACAGAGCAGCAGGCTCTCCAGTCACATCTGAATCTATCTGTGGTTGATTTCCCTTGATGCACTGTTCTTGTCGCAGGTCATACTGTACTTGGAATTTCCTAGTTCTAGGTCAACTCACTTGTCGTAGCTGCTTGTCACGATCTACCTTCTGTTTTCTGTATTTTCATTCCAGTTTTTGGAGAATTCATGTAGCCATGATAGACTCCTTCCTCCCATTCTATCTCCACTGTGGGATGGGTTGCCATGGCCTTTTTTAACCTCATTCTTTAAAGAACTGGCAGTTCTCTTTAAAATTCTTTTCCTTTTTAAAACCCCTTCCATGGAGACCTTGTCTTTGATTCATTGAGACAGATTTATTTTTATTTTTTAATAATCTTAATGTTATTCCTTCTTCCTCCTGTCATATTTCATACCCATCACTTGCATCCCGGGCTGTGTGAGCAGGAGTTCTGCCAGCAGGGAAAAGGAAGGGATCCTTTCCACACACGTTGTTCTCTGATTTTGTCTAGGCACCCCTAGGATGTAATCTTGGAACAAGGACTTGTACGTAATTAGGATACCTTCTCCCTCACCTGGCAGTGTGTCCATCCTGAAAAAAATTGTACTTTTTAATATTAATCTGCCAGCCATGTAGAGTCACTCTTGCTGATTGAACGATTATTTTGCTCAGTCCCAGCTCTTGTTTATATGCTTTATTCCTGCCATATTTTCTTAAGGCAACACACCCTTGTTGCACCACTGCCATTCAGAGTCTGTGCATGTGTTACCCTTTCAGCTCTTCCTTTCTGTGAATAACAGATGAGACAGGAGGCACCTGAACAGGGATTGTCTTCATAGTTATTAAAATTTAATTTTAGCTGCCATGGTGGAGTAAGGGCTGTTAAAACACATAGGTCCAGAATCATGTCCACTCAGGTGGCCACAGATGCTCAGTAACTCAGGAGATTTGACTACTTAACTCCTAGTTTAAAGCACAATTCACTTGGGCATGAGATTTCAACAGTCTCTTGTGTTTTCTTCCCCCCACACCTCTTTTCTCCTGGCCAGGTGATAGCAATTGTGATGGATCTGTTTACAGACATGGAGATTCTGTGTGACCTGCTGGAGGCCTCAAGCAGACGGCACATCCCTGTTTACCTGATCCTGGATGAAGAGTACTTGAAGCATTTTGTGGAAATGTGCAATAAAATGGCTCTTACTCAGGACAGCTTCCCAGTAAGTTTTCAGTCACATACTGGATATGATAAACAGGTCTTGGAATTGATAAAAACGATGTACCCTCTGTTCTGTTCCCTCTGCCTGGTCCTCAGGACTCATCCCTTCTCCCTAGGACCTATTCCTTCTCTCACTCTCCCAGGCTAAGAGACCATGGCTGTTTGCTCTAGGAAATTGAGATCTGTCTGGATGCACAGAGGAAGGTGTGGAGGAGCTTCCTAGTCCCATATATTGATGTTTTGTGGTCCTCATTTCAGTTTTCCATGCAGGGAGTGTGAGGTTGGGGCCAGTGAGATGCAGTGAGTTGCTGAACACTTTGCTGGGCTGGTGCAGAGATGCAGAGGGAGACCAGGATATTTAGTTTGTGTGCACCTGTATCATCTGGACACAGATGACACAGCCCCTGCTCTAGGACCTAGAATTGCAAGACTTAAATTGCTCATAGTTCAGCTCTCTGAGCTCAGGGATTTAAATGCAGGCCAGAGCTGCTGCAGGGCAGTAGCTGGGAGGGGAAAGGGAGCAGCAAGTCCCCTCAGATGTCCTGCTGCAAACCCCACCACTTCCTTCTGCTGCACCCACAGGTTAAAAATCTCACATTAAGATCGGCTTTTAGGCTCTGCAAGTCCATGAGGGATTTGTGAAAAACCCAATTCCCACTCAGTGGGTGCCCATCACCCAACATGTGGTGCCCAGAGCAGATAAACAGTAAAAATGAACGTGTCAGTGCCACAAGCTCTCTTGGGACCTTGCAGCCTCAGAGGTGCATCCCAGTGCCCTGCTGCTCCCCATTTCTGGCTACCACCCATCAATGGAAGTTGGGTTTTCTGTTGTCATTTGTTAGTCCTGCAAGGCCAGCAGTGCAGGCTGTGCTCCTTCCCTGGGTGCACAGGATTCCCTGGAGCACTGACTCCAGCCACCAGTTTCATAGGTTTTCCCTTCATTTTGGTGGGCAACACTTGGAAACTTTTCAGTTATCTCAAAAGCATTCTTAACTAAAAAACAAGCTAGGGAAAATGCAAAAATAATGTTTTACAGCATATTCCAAATAGGTGCAGTTATTAATGTCTTAATTTTCCCTCATTTTTAACCTGTCTACACAAAGGTTAATTTAGAGAGGCTTCTTTAGAGAAGCACTCAGTGCTCTGTTCTAGTTGACAAGGTGGTGATCGGTCAAAGGTTGGACTCTATGACCTTGAATGTCTTTTCCAACTTAAATGATTCTGTGATTCTTCTCCGTGCTGGTGAAGCTCTGTCCTTTCTTGCTCCTTACAAGCCAGATCCCTTTCATCCTCCCTCTTGAGATGGCAGCTATTAGGGAAAACTGTTCCATGCTGAAGCATGTTTGCTTTCATAAACAGCTGCCTCACTGAAGTGACCTGATGGAGCCAGATGGATTCCAGCTGTCCAAAATATATTTTATTGCTTGTTATCCAAGAGGTGGCCATTTTTAAAATTAAAATTAGAATGGGTTTATATCCATGGAGATGTCTACATCTCTCTGTTAGGCCTGATGTCATGTCTTGTGCGGGAATGGGTAATTAACACTTGCCTCCCCAGTCCAAGACTCATCAGCAGCTCACCATCTGAAGTGTCTCTTATGCTGATGCACCTCAACAGTCCATTCCCTACAGGCTGGATACACATCTGAATGGAATGAGGGTACATATTTTATTCCTGCCTCTGAATTGTGACAGGATATGGTGGTAAATCTTCATTTGGAATAATTGGTGACAATTTGGGGTTGAATGGGGAACTTGGGGTAATTGCCCCTCCTGCATCTAACTTCTGAAAACAATGTGTGACTCTGCTGGTGGCAAATTGCAGTGCTGAGCATCAGAAAATCCCATCCAGCATTGGCAGCAGTGACAGCAGAAGCCTTAACTTGGAGTTTTCAAACATCCATCTGCTGAACCTGGAACTACGGTCTGGATGGAGCAAGAGAATTACCTGGCAGTCTGTCTTTCCTGCAAGACTGCAGGATTCTCATCTTGTTGGGGTGACTCAGGGCCTGACAGAGGAAGAAGAGGATGATAAAAATGAACCAGATATCAGAAATTCACCCAGCTTTGGAAAGGGTAAAGGGAGTGAAGAAATACTGTGGTGACAAATTTATGGGATATCCCTTACCTGAAGTGGTTTTAATTTCCCCAGGAAGGGGTTGGGGGGAGGAAGCTCCTCCCAGTGAGAACTAGTATTACTAAAACCTTGGCACTGGAAGAAAATATCTCCGTGTTGACTGGTCACAGGACAAGGTGAACAGCTCCCCAAGCATCCAGCATATCTTGGTCTGAATCAGCAACTTGTGGTGTCACTTCAGAGGACCACAGGTTAATGCAAGCTGGCAGGGACCTTAGGATATCACCAACTCCAGCCTCTCGCTCAAAATGGTGTCACCTGTGAGGTCAGGGCCTTATCTGGTCTCATCTTGTGAATGTCTGAGCATGGACCCTGCACGGCCTCTCTGGGTAACTTGCTCCAATGCACAACTGTCCTTATGGGGAAAAGGTTTCTCCCTTCTCATAGATGACACATTCTGGAACACAAGAAAGCAACAAATGAGAGCCACAGTGCAAAAATTGTGAGGCTTCAGCTCTGTCCCTGCTAAAAGTTTCCATGAACTCAAGAGAAGACTGGACCAGTACTTGGAGAAGAGGTCACGGTGGGGTTCCCACGGAGACAAACCACAAGAAGCTCAGGAAATCCCCTGAGCAGAAAACAGGGTCAGCAGCAATATTAGGAGCAGCATCATAAATGATTGCCTTCTTCCTGCTCTTCCCAGCTGCCATTGCCCACTGCGAGAGAGAGCCTGGAGGGGCTCTGGCCTGGAGCAGATTTGCTGCTGCTGTGTAGCCCTGGAGGCAATGGTGCTCCTGGGTGGGCTGGGAGACCCTCACAGCAAAGTGAGAGCCGAGCCCTTCCCCCCGGGGGGTGTTCCCGGGAGGGAAGCACAGCTCCTGCCCGCGGGGCCTCTGACGGGAGAGGGAAGCCATCCGGAGTGCCGTCACCTGCCGCAGGGTCCCTGCCTCCTGCTCCTCACCCCGAGGCACAATTTCCGTGCCGTGAGCCCCGTGGGAGGCAGGGACTGGGTGAGCTGGTCCTGGCCGTGCACAGCTGGCCTGGGGAGCCCACGCTGGCTCAGCCTGCCCGGCAGCAGGAGCGGCTCGGGGGCTCAGGGGCAGCTCCGGGAAGGGTGGCAGGGGCGTGGGGCTGTGCCCTTTGGGGAACATCTGCAGGCAAATCCCAGCTGTTGGTGCTTTGTCTCTTGCCTGTGCCTGGCCAGAAATGTGCTGGGTGGCGGAGGGGAGGTGGCTGCACCCACCTCTGCCAGGAGCAAATCGGCCCCGACGCCGAACCAGCTGCTGCAGGGCTTCGTCTGTAGCGGGGCTGGTGCTCGGCAGGGATGAGCTGCCGTCAAATGCAGGTGGTAACAGCTTGTGACAGCTCCTGCTGTACCAGAGGTGCTGCAGGTGGCCGGGGAGCTGGCCTGGAGGACAGGCAGGGTGGCCTGGAGGGCAGGAAGGGATGACCTGGCAGCCCTGCATAGGTGTTGCCTTAGGGATGTTTATTTACGTGCCAGATGTTTTGTTTGGCACTGTATCCCACAGACCAGGTCAGTAACTGTTGCCAGTGACTGTTCTCCTCTTCTGCCTTCCTCACCTGAGGTGCAAATAACTTCTATTATGGGCAAACACCTCACGTTATGAAAAAGGCTCCTGATGGATACCAAGAGCCATATTTCCCACTTTATTCTGGGCAGCTGGTTTTACAGGCCAAAGTTGTATCAGAGAAGTGTTTGCAGTTTTAAAACAGTGGAGGATCAGGTCTGTTTCAATTGAGTGTAACAGCTGAAAATGTGAATATCATTTTAAAATATATTGATAAAAGGCAATCCTTAAAATTCAGGTATTCCTCTCTGTAACTCTTTTTCATTGAGCAGTGTTTTAGTTTTAAGCCTGTCATTGTATATAATCTATTGATTAGAAACTAGCTGCTTATTATGGGTCAAAATTTAGTTTCAATGCAGAGCCATCAGCTAGTGTGGGGAGTTGAATATTATTAATAATCTGAAAGAAACTGGATAGTTTTACATACTTCAGAAATTATCTGTAGGCTCACAGGATTCTCCAAGTTTTTTTCAAACTAGAATTTGCACCTGAGCGCAACTTGTTAATTTCTGCCAGTGTTTTCATCTTGTAGAAGCAGGCAATGTGACAAAGTATTTGGTAGGTAGAAGCCAAGAAATACTGAATGCCTTGCTGAGTTCTACCTCTTGGAGCAGAGCACAAGCTTGAGGGAGTCCAGCAGGGATGTTCCCACAAGGGAGCATCTCAGTGTAGTTCAGTAGGTGGCCCCTTACCAACTCTGCTTGCTTTGGTTTCAGAACATGCGCATAAGATGCCTGAGTGGAGACACGTACTACAGCAAAGCAGGCAAGAAATTTGCAGGCCAGGTTCTGGAGAAGTTTGTCCTGGTTGATTGTGACCAAGTTCTTGCGGGTACATACAGGTAAGAAAATACAGCAACTAATGTGGCAGAGACTGGTGACACTGAGGAAATATTCCTTACCAAAATATCAAATAATGTAACTCTTAGTGCTGTGTGTTGGTTCAACAGCTGCCCTGCATTTACCTCAGTCAGTGCTTTCACAGTTTTCCAAGCTTCCGTATTATCCACCCTCTCTGCCCTTTTCTTATCTGAAGTTAAGACCTTGGATTTTTTAATCTCTCCTCATACAGTGGCTGCTGCATCCCTCAGCCTTTTTCATTCTGTTTCTCTGCACCCTCTCTGACCTCACTACATCTTTCTTGAGGTGCAGAGACCAGAACTGCACCTGGTCCCCCTGACACGCTGCACCAGGGTGTTAGAGAGGGGCAAAAGGTGCCCAGATTCAGGTTTGTTAATGTGGCCCTTGCTGGCAGGGGTCAACACTCACTGCACGTTTTAGCTGCCATTGCACTCCGAGCTGATGACATCAGAGAACTGCTGATGATGATTGTGAGCTCCTTCCTCAGCTGTTCCAGGTTCAGCATCTTACAGATCATTTTTCCATACGGATACACCACATTTTCCTGAACACTGGATTTCATCTGCTGCATATTTGTCCACTTGCTCCGTTCTGTGAGGTCCTTCTGGATTTGCTCACCTTCAGTGAGGTATCCAACCACCTGGAGGAACTGAGAATCCTCTGCAAACCTGGGTATTTCACTGCACCCCTCCATGCCTGAGGGCATCCATAGGATGCAAACCCTTCCCAGCCCTGGTCTCTGGGGCCTCACTGCTGACCCTCACCCAGGCTGAAAACCAAGCAGCAAACCCTGCCCTTTGCATCCTGTGCTTTCACCAGTTCCCGGTCCAGAACAAGGCCTTTCCTCCATGCCCATGGCAACTTCATTTCCCAATTCTTTGGTGCAGAACATTACCAAAGCTGGTTTGAAAACCCAAAACCCTGTACTTGACCATTCCCCTCATCCATGTGCCCATTGGTTCCCTCACCAAACTCCAGGTTGGTAAGACTGGGCTTGCCTTTGCTGTATCCCTGTTGTCCTTTTCCAAGAGGCTCTCCTTCTCCATGCCAGCAGGTATCTTGCTCTTCACAGCACACTCTGCATGCGCCAGGGCAGAGGGCAGCTCCAGTGGTATGAGGGCCTCAAGATTGCATTCAGAGCCCTCCCTGTAGATGGGATCACATTGGAAACCTCCCAGCCCTTGGTGGTGCTGATACGCAGAAGTGAAACACATCTCAGTGTCACCAGCACTAGCCATGGATGCAGGAAGTTCATTGATGTTCTCAGCCACGGCCTTGGCATCACCCTTTTGACCCCCACGTCTCAAATGGGCCCACAGATTCCCTGACTGCCAGTACAGCATTTGTGAACAACCTACCAGCCACAGTCCTCCTGGGGATTTTTGGTCTGCTGCTTTTCAACTCTTTTTGACCAGTTGCTGCATTTTTACATAGTTACCTTTTTTGAAATTGAATCTCCACATGCTACATTTATTTAGTTTGCTCTCTGCCACTAAAGAGTTAAAATTCTGTTGTGATCATTCTTACAAACGGGTTCTTCCACTTCTGCCTCTGGAACCAAGTCTTATGCACCATTCCAGACCACATCCTGAATCACATCTTTTTTGTGGGTCAAACAATTTAGACTAGTTAATTCTGGCATGTAATCATTTATTGCTTCCAAGAAGTTTTTCTCCATGGTTCATCCCAGTGAAGCATTAACCTCTATGTGTATGAGTGGATGAAATTTCCCACTATTACTGCCTCTATTAATTTTGCAGTCTCTGTGATCTCAGCTAACATTGTCTGTTCACCATCACAGTTCTGATCAGAGGGTCAGGACTACTGTTCTTGTACTGTATTTTTATTACTAGACTCTATTTAATTAGTTTTCCACCTGCATATCTTTCCCACAGTATTTTCAAACTGTTGCACATCATATTATCCTTCAAAAACAGTGCAGCTCCCCAGGACAGCCTGCTCTGATATTTCTGTGAATTTGGTGCCCTGGCAATACTTTTATTCTCCTTCCACCAGATCTCCTTGAACACTGCTCTCCCTTTCTCTCTCTTTCCATCTCCCTGTGAGCCCATGCTGGACCCCCAGGCTACCAGTGCTGTAGCTTCAAGCTTCACCTTCTGCTCTGGTGTTGACTTAATCATTTCCAAGAGTGGAGGTCTCACCTCATCAAACTCTGGCAAAATGAATGAAAAATGGAAGTACCTGGTTAAAAGTGGTTGTGTCAAATCTCTATATAAACAACATAGAGAGCAGTGTCTGGTGGTATTTTGACCATCCTAAGACATTTTAAAACAATGGAGTGAATCACTGCCTGGAAACACAGGATCCTAGAATCAGAGAATTGGTGAGGTTGGAAAAGCCCTCTAAGACCCTCGAGTCCAACTGTTCCCTCAGCACTGCCGAGCCCCCAACTTACCCATGTCACATCTACAGGTATCTTTTACACCCCTCTACCCATCTCCCCTGGCTGCAGAGGCAGGGATTAGATAACTGGACCACTCATTTTTGAATGGCCAAAGCTGAGCATGTGTCAGATGGATTGAACTGCACAGCCGCAGGAACATCTTATTTCCCTGTGGCCCAGAGTCAGAGTATTGCTTAAAATGCAGGTGCACTTCTCTGGGTCAGCTCCTCCCTGCGCTGTTCTGGGCAGGGACTGGGGGCTGCCATGTGCTCTCCTTCTGCAGATCTCCACAGAGCTGAAATTTCTGGAGTTCTGAAAGGCATTATTTCAGTTGAATAGGGTCTTACATCTGATTCTGTGCTGTCTCAGTAAGCACAGGATGTTCTGGAACTAAAAGAAACAATCTCTTCTTGAGGAATTGGTTCAACAGTTGACAGAAACACTTCCACAACAGAAAATAGGAGATGTGCTCCTGGGTATAGTGCAACCTGTAAAGGAGATATTTAGATTCCCTGTCCCTGAAGGTGGGAAAGCTAGATAAAAAGGATGAGAAAAGTTACTGAGTAAAGCCAAAGACCCAGGGTGGAACCAGGGATGTCTTGGGATGATACAGGAAAAAGGGTAAGAGTGTTCTTACCCAGCTGCAGGTTTTGCAGTTCAGCAGTGCTGTGTGCAAGGATCAGAGGTTTCAGAACCTCCAGGGTTTTATGTTGTATGTGCTTCTGTATGTTCAGTTTGCCATAGGAGACTCTTTCCTGTCATGTCTGGCCTCCATGATACCCTCTGGCACGGGGTTATGCAGTTTAATTTATGTTTTGTGTGAAGAAGGGATCTGTGGTGTTTACAGTAGACCTACTGCTATATTATTATATTTGATGTCCCGAAATTCCCACAACCTGGGCACAGAAAATCTGTTTCCTATTTACTTTCTTGACTGCATCCATGATTTTGTTCTTCTCCATTATAATCCCTCATGTGAATCATCCCTTCTCCAGGTGAAGTGTCCTTGGCTTTTCAGTCATTTCTTGTATCCAGGGTTTAATTGATGGACATTTAATTGTCCATCATTTTGTCACATATTCCCCCCACACCATAAGATCCTCTTGCAACTTCTGATTATCCAGTTTTCTTTTGATCCACAGTAATTTTTTCATGAGCTCTGACATGGGCAGTTTCTACAGTTTTTTAGGACTTTCCTCAATACGATGACAGCATTGATCTCAGCACAAAACCTGTGGGTTTCCAATGGGTAAAGTAAAACTATTGCTAGTGTTTGTATCTTTAATCAACTGCTGCTTCTTAAGAAGACCTTCTTTTGTATGTACTCCATGATCACTTAATTTTTCTAACAAGAAAAATGGTCTTTGCTGAATGACCTCGTCAAAATCTCTGAAAATTCAAGTTTGGTACATCAAGCAGAGCACATACATCCTTGTGCTTGCTGCCTCCTTCAAGGATCTGCAAGAGGCTTTTGAGGCATGGCTTCCTTCCACAAAAACATGCTGAGTCTTCAGCATTATGATTATAGTTATTTATGCATCTAATCATTTTACTCTCCATTTACTTCTACCAGTTTGTTCAGTATGGAAATAAGACTGGTTGGTTTGTAGTTTTCCAGGAGCTCCTTAAAAGGTTCACATTTAATACTTTCCATTCCTCTGCTACTATGTTCAATATTAAATGATAGGTTATTCTCTGATTAATAATTGGAAAATTGCTGACTTCCAGTTTTTGAAGGTTTTTTTCTTTAATATTTTCATTTAATGCACCTTTTAATTATGGTGAATTTTTTTGACGGTTTAAAAGGTCTTTGTTTTGATAGGTACATTTTCTCTGAGACTCTAATATAGCATTTTTAAACAATCTTCATGCTGCCTCAAGCATTTAACCTTTTTGATTGTTCTTTCAAATTTCTTTTTAATAGCATTCCTCAGTTTCTCTTTGAAGTTAAGTATTACTGTTGTGGATTATTTTGGTCCTGAAAGAATATTTGATATGGGTATGTCATCATTATTTTTTGCTGAGTGGCCTTCCCAAAGAAACTCTCTGAACTGGTAATGTTATTTCTCCTTTTGTTGGTTTTCTGGTTCGTTTCTCCAAAAAGTGGCCATTTATAGTGTCTAAAATGCAGTTTTGGCAACGCTCCTCGTAGTGGCCCCCATTCAACCTGGCAGAATCTCCCTTTATTCCTCTGCTTTCTGCCTTAGTCTCTCAGCACCCCCTCAACGTGGCTTATTTACCATCAGCAGTCTGCTCAGAAAGTTCCCAGTACGGCCTTCGTGCTCTTTTCTGAACACAGTTTTATTTGTTCAGATGTTCTTCATTGATTCTAATTCCTTACCCAAGTGTCACTGATTTCCATCCTGTCCCTGTATCAGAATACAGTTTTCTTGCATTTATTCCTAAAGAGAAGTGGGCGATCCCAAACTGTGTGGCCTTCTACACATCCCAGCTTTGCTCCAGATTCTGATTTAAAGCCTCCCTGTATCTCCTGCACTATATTGTACAGCACCCAGGTTCCTGTTAGGCTAAGATGGAATCCAGCTTTCTTCACAGAGTCACTATGTTTCTACAGTTTTCTATTTCCTTATGATTCTACCATCCTTTCCCTAACATGATTTCCATAACCATATCCTGAAACGCTGTTTCACTTCCCTGTCCCATCCTAAACATGCAAGAGGGAGCATTTTATAAGGCTACCAATAAAATCCTGATTTTTTTTGAGCTTCCTACCTAGATGCTTTTATTTATTATATATTTTTAATTTTATTATATAGGCCACAGTGTGGTTGACACACCCCCCAGGATGTTTGGGTTTTTTTCCCAAAACTGTGACAATGTGTGTTTTCCTTAGGAAATATTCTAACCCCTGAAGTTGCTGCCTTCTCATTCTCCAACCTGACTGTGACTGCTTGTAATGTATTTTCCTCTAATATTTTCCCATTGAAGTGCATCCATTTTTTCAGAACCCTTTTCAAATTCCTACCTGTGCAGCCCCTCTCTGGATATAATTTGTGAATTTAATGAATGTAGACTCTCCTGTTATTTAGGCTGCTCACAAAGATATTGGGTAGCACCAGAGCCAAAGATGCAAAATCCCTCTAGAGTTCCAATATGTCCTTCTACATTGACAGTGAATACAGATGTCCAGTCTCTCCCCACCCTCTCTTGCAGAGGGCTATTTTCCTACTCTATCCTTCACTATTCAGATACTCACTTATTGTCTTTTAATTCATCAGCTATAAGAGACACTTTTCTCCTCAAATGCATGCTCAAATCGTGCCTGAAATCCATTTCTAGTCTCCAGTTATACCTGTAGCCATCAGACTGTCTCTTCTGTGAGCCCTACATGCAGCAAGAGTGGCAGATACATTGACACTCTCATATTGAACCCCAGATGTTGATATTATTGTTCTCTATGCTGACATTTTTCTTGATAGGTTTGTAAAAGCCCTTCTTATTTTCCAAAATACTCTTGGCAAGCTGAATGAAGGGCAGATGCTGATCTGTTCTATCTGGTGATCAAGGACAGGACCCAAGGCAACAGCTGGAGCTGTGTCAGGGGAGGCTTAGGTTGGATATCAGGGAAAGGTTCTTCCCTTAGAGGGTGCTGGGGCACTGAACAGGCTCCCCAGGGAATGGTCACCGCCCCAAGGCTGCCAGAGCTCCAGGAGGGTTTGGACACCGCTCCCAGGCACAGGGTGGGAGCTAAACAGGATCTTGAACAGGAGAAGTAGAGTAAACATTTGCCAGGTTAGGACTAGAGAAAAGAGCTGGTATTGTTGGCCTGAAAGGGAGTTATGTGACTGTTTGGGTTGCCTTAGAGGAGATTAAATTTCTCAGCTGAAAATGAAAGATAATCACGGTATTGATGTTAGTCCTGCCATGGGCACAGAGAGGAAGGAGCTCAGTGTTTGCTGTAGTGAGAGACCCAAGATTTGGGGTTGAAGCTGACACAGCAGCTGAAACTGAAAAATGAGAGGCAAAAGTTTACAGGCCTACAAAAGCTCTGCACATGGCTTCGGGAGAAATAAAACTGAAGTACAGAAGTGTTTGGCAATGGACAGATAAAGCTACATGGGTTTGAAGCTGGAGGAAGCTTTGAATTTCTTTCAAAGAAATGTGCTCACACTCCCAGGCATCCATGGCCCAAGCAAGAGAAGAGAGCTTTGAAGAGGGAGTTCCAGATCTAGCTTGATGAGGAGTCACCCTAAGACAGAATTCTAATTAAGCAGGAAGGGAGTGCATAAGGAATGGGAAGCACAGTGTATCAGCATGGGAACCCCAGGTGACATGCACAGCAATGCAGTGAGCACTGCCAGGAGGTGAGTGATGTACAGCCTTGCTGGGCACACCAAAGCAGGGAGGAGGAAGTCCTCAGCTGTGTAAATAAAAAGTGAATCCAGAAGAAAGAGACAAGGTCTGCTGCTGGAAGGATGAATAAGAAGTAAGAGATAACAGACATGGGTGCCCAAATTAGCTGAATACATTGCACTGTTTTGGATCAAAACAAAGATGAAAATCAAGGACTGTAAATTATTTCAAGTGTGTTGGGAGCAAGCTGAAAGAGCTTGCTATAATAAAGGCAGGTTGTTGTCACCTTATCAAAGAAAATGTCACTTGAAATGAAAGGTCTAGTAATGAGTGTTATGTGGTACCTGCATTTAGCCATGAGCAACAACAAAACAGGAGTTTGTGTTGGCATATGGAAAGAAAAGAATGGCTTTGACAGCCCAAGTGACAGAAGAGCAAAAAAAAACTAGTTTGAGAAACTATTGGAAGAAGCGAAAAAACTTCTGCTGCAGACTGGTATCTCATCGGTTGGAAAGAGCTGAAGCAGAGGGGCTGAGAGTGGAGATCTGGAGTCACCTGTACAAACAGCTGGGGAAAGGCCACAGTGACCCCCGAGCAGAGCACGGCTGCACAGGGGGGCACGCAGGGAACTAATCCGGGTGTTGAAAAGTTGCTGAGACGGAGACTTCTGGAATACCACAGGTGCTCTTCCCAGTCCTGCTCGGCGCATGCCAGAGCCCGGGGGTAGGGGCTGCTGCGAGGACAGGCCAGTGTCCCCACTGGCCGGAGGTGATGTTGCACCTCCATCTCCCGGCCAAGGGCTGAGCTGCACTGCTCCGGAGAGCCTGAAAGGAGGGCAGGGAAGGGATCCTATCCTACATTTGTTGGCAGAGATGGCAGAGAAGCCATCCTCTCCCACATTCCTTTGTGCCCCAGGGTGATCCAGAACTGCTGCGTGCAGCAGTTTGTTTTGGGAAGAAATAATGTCAGAAAAATCCTACCGCTCTTAGAAGCTCACATGAGCATTTAGCATCCACAGTGTCCTGCAGTGAGGAGCTCCACAGCCCACGTGGGTGTTGTGTTGTGCAAGGAAGAACCTCTTCTTGTCTGCATTGGATTTGTAACCTGTGAACTTCATCCAGTGCCTCATTTTTATACCAGAATTCACTCCCTGGCTATTTCGTCCATGCCATTCACGGAAGACAAGACCGTTATCAGTTTGCAGCAATGGGAATAACCATGGCTGGCAAGACCCACATTGTCCCATCCTGGAAACCTGTACTGTGGCAAGGAGGGCTGTGCCACCAGGGAACTTGGATGATTCCTTCCAGATCCTGCCATCACACAGAGTGAGCAGGACTCCACTGGATCAGCGTGGGAAACTGGGACACAGGAGTGCCTGGACTGGACAAAGAGCCATAAAAGGCATCAGTGGCAGCGACAGTCATAAGGTCAGAGGAGTGCTCTCCCCTTACAGGGAGAAGGACATTTCACATGGGTGAGAGGAGATGGCTGGGTACACTGGGACTGGGAGGCGGTGCTTGGGTCAGAGGATCTGGGAGAAGACAAAAGGTGGAAGTCACTTCGTCCAGGAAGGGAAGGAAAACATAAGCAAGGCCTGTTGTTCACCTCTGCTGAGGTGGGGTCAGAGGCCTTGATGGGCAGGGAGCTCACGTGATGTACCCACCAGAACATTTGAGTCTGAGACATGAAACCTCCTGGCCAGGATGAGGAGGGTAAACAGGACCACTTGCACACCACTTCCAGGTCTGCTGGCAGCAGTGGTGCTGGGCTGGGCACACAGGGATGGTGGGCAGGATGGCAGCATCCTCCCCCGGATAACAGCTCAGGAGTCCATGCTCACAGGGCGAGGGCTGCAAGGCTGCCCCTCCAGCAGGCTCTCTTGTGCAGCAGGGGAAGAGCTGTGAGCAGTGTGGCCAGGGCCACCAGCACTCCTGGGAGCCAGGAAGTGCCCTGGGACAGATGCCTTTGACAGTGTCAATCCATGAAACCTCCCCTGTCTGGACTCCTGGATTTCTTCAAAGAACTCTTAGGGCTTTTTGAGAGATAACATTCCTTTGCTAAAGCTGCTTTTCCTATTATCTCTTATTTCCTATATGGCCATTAATTGTATTCTTTAGAAGAGTCTCTATTAATATGTGTATCTACACAACTTATATCTAATTTGTTCTGTGCAGTTGTCAGACTTAATGATCTAGAACATTAAAAACATTATATCACATTAGCAACCTCCCACTCCCCTGATAGCCAGGGCCCTTTCAAGTGGCAGATAGCAAAGCCTGGTGAGTAGCTGAGCTCTTTCATCCTGGCATTCCCTTGGCACTCTGGGGTTGAAGTTCTCTGCTCCTGCCCAGTCACTGATATCTGTTCTGTTGATGTTTTCTAATCTCTTCTACAGAGATCTCAACAGGAGACTGATCCTCCCTTATGTTCTGTAGCCCTAAAGGAGGGCTCAGGGCAGCCCAAGCTCCTGTACAATAAGGGAATGCAGAGGAACTATCTGAACACTCCTGTTACTAACAGAGCATGCGCCTCAAAGAGAGCTGAGTATTTCTTCTTTCACCTTTTGCAATTTGTGACCCAACCTTTTTAAAAGATGGTCTCTCTGGGCTTAGGAGCTTCTGTGTGATTTAGCCATCCCAGCTAATTTCTGGCTTGGTTTTTTCCCCTTAATGTCTCTGTGAAGGGATGCATTTGCTTTGAGTCTCCAGGATGGTATTTATGAGTACTCTTCCTGCCACCCACAAAGACTTTCTCATTCTTTACTACTTCTTCATTCTTACCTAATTTATCTGGTTTGATATGAAGCAGCAGAGTATTGATTTTTTCATTTTGTGTTGCTCTTTGGGGTGTGTCTGCTGAGCGTAAACATATCAAACACCAGTACGACCTGTAACAATTGCACAGTGCTCAGGGACAAGCCAGGAGCTGGGCTTCCTACTAGAAGTTCCCAAACAGCTGTTTTGTGAGCTAAACATTGATGAGGACCCAAAACACAGTGCCAGTATCTTGTCCTGAAATGACATTTACTTGAGAATATAATCTCCCATGACAATTCCTCTCCTGGAGCTCCTGTCATTTTACCCTGCTCTTCAGAATCAGTGTCTTGCTTTAGCAGCTGATAACGCAGCCCGAAGATGGTACTGCCATGTCTGAAGATTCTGCTTTATTTGACACATTTAGGCTGCTGGTCTGGTTTGACTATAGCAAGAATTAAAAACCAGCTAATGACTGGCATGACCAGGAGCCTGGGGATCCCACTCTGGAGAAGATCTTCCCTGTTTAATCCAGGAAAATGAAGATCAGGAGAAACGTGGTTATGATCTGTAGGTATATGGGGAGAGAACTAATTAAGTTACAGTTTGAGCACAAACAAGAGGTAGGGTTAAACAGATCAGGAAAATTTGCAGTGGCAATTAATGGAATTTTTTTGCCAGCTAGGGCAAAATCAGATTGGTTTTGAGGTGGAACATGTCAAGCTCCCAGAAAAGATCCCAAAACACTGAACTGTGAGGGCAGGGACTGGACTTGTTGAGCCAAGGATGAACTTCTAATGCATTTGGGAATCTCACAGCAATGCATATGGAAAACATCATCAGCCTTCCTGTCCTAAGGTATTCCTACGGTCTCTGGAGATCTCTGCTCCTCAAGGCAGTGCCCAGGATCTCCATTCATTTCCTGCCTGCCCAAGCAGCTCCTTCAAGGCCATCACATGTTGCAGATGTCAGGACATGAGAACACAGCTCCTGCCAAGGCAAGGAGAGAGCAGGGGATGCCGAGCTGAAATTAAGCAACCTATTTAGGGTTGCTCTTTTGTAATTATGTGATAAGCACATTCATCTCTGTGAGCAATCTCAGCCCTGCCTACTTAGAGAAGGTTTTAACAACACAAATTGGGTAGCAATCCTTAACTGGAATGGTAAAATCCATGCTAGGCGTTTTGGCACTCTGTGAACTAAAGTTACATGTGTTTTGTTTCTCTTGCTGCAGTTTCACCTGGCTTTGCAGCCAAGTGCACACTGGCCTGGTGACCCACTTCCGTGGCCAAATTGTTGCAGAGTTTGACAAAGAATTCCGGTACTTGTATGCAGAGTCCAGAGCAGTGACCAGCTTCTGTGTGCCAGATCCAGAGATATGTCTGTCTTCTTGGAATACCTCAAAAGTTGACAACTGTCTTTTAAAACCCCCTCAGGGGAATGATGCTGAGACCCTGAGCCCCTCCAGCAGCCTTTCCAACGTGAGCATCAGGAGCATAAAAATGTCTCCCTTTATGAAAAACTCCAGCTGCAGTGCACAGCAGGAAAAGCAAGATTCCAGCTCTGATTCTGGCAATAAGAAGGGGAAGGAAGACACATTCCTGAAGCCCACTTGGCCTAAGCAGCAAGAAGAACCACCAAACTCAGCAAACAGTCCTCCAAATAAACCCACCCCAGCCTCATATCCCAAATCAAACCTTACAACAGCAAGGACATTCCTGCAGCCAGAGTCTTCCCCCAATAAACCTGGTTATCAGGGGGACACAAAGGCCAACAGTGGCCACTGCTCCCCGCCAAGACTGGGGCAGCCATTGCAGTCCCTGCCAGAGAGTACCGGGAGCAATGGGACAAGCCTGAAGCAGAGAGGGCCTGTGGCCACCTCTGGGGAGCTGCCAGCTGAAAATGACAACGTGTTTTATGGGGTGGAAAAGAGACAGAGCCCTGGACACAGCCAATTTGACCTGTTCTCCCCATACAACCAGCTCAAACGGGATAAAAAGTCTGTAGTGCCTTGCTATGACAAACTCCCAGAGGAGGTGCTGCTGGAAAAGAACAGTGCATACGGGGCAGAGAAGAGAATGACTCTGGGGCACAGCAAGCTGGACCTGATCACCAAGTACAACAAGCTAAAATCCAAACACATACACAGTCGGTTTGAACTCTGACCTGCACCTCGAGGTGGCCTCTGGTCTGATTTTCCAGACATTGCTTTTCCCCACCAATCATCACACCTGGGGCTTGGAATGAAAACATGGGTGGCAAATTGATCTTGTTCCTGTTAAAAGGTGTCTAATCTATGCAGATGACTGATTCAGATGAGATTAGCAATGACAGTTCAAATTTTCAATTACATGATCATGGCAGAAGGGAGAAAAGCACATAAACATAACCCACATTCTTTTTACCCATTTGGGAAAGAACCATTTCCCCTCAAACTTACAGCAAAGCCGTTGCTACAGCTGGAAACTGCCCATTGAGGTCTTCAGGGTGAGCCCAGGTTCTCTCTGTGCTGAGCAATTCCTCTCCCTGTATCCATATGGTGAAAATTAAATGGCCAAAGGTAGGGGGATGTGAAAAATAAAGGAGTTGTTCTGCTGGAAAAAGCTGTGTTGGGTCCTGGTGGGGATTGAGCACTGAGTGTGGCCAGGGCCCTGCTGTGCTGAGCTGTGCCAGGCCAGGAGGGGACAGGGACATGTCAGGGCACACAACTGGCATCTGCACACAGCTGACATTGTCACATCAGTGGTGTCAACATACAGGTGGGGGCACACCTGAACGCCAGTGGCAGCTGACACAAGCGGCCCCTACACACAAGTGAGGCACTCAGGTGGCACCTGTGTCAAGCACGGAGGTGGTGTGCAGGCATGGCTCGTGCTGGGACAGGGGCAGTGCCAGCAGCTGGGGAGCACCTGGGCATGGGCTGGGGCTGCACACAGATGGGGGTGGCCCACGGTGGTGTGGCCAGGGACAGGGACAGCCATGGCACACCTGGCACAGGCACAAGGACAGGGACTGCCATGGCACACCTGGCACAGGCGCAGGAACAGCGATGCCGTCCCTGGGCCCGTGGCGGCTCCTCCAGGCTGTGTGGACACACGGGCGGGCTCAGCCTCAGGTGGGATCTGGGCACACGGGGACGGCTCCTGTCCCACAGGGCCGTGGCGGGGACTGGGCTGGTGAGCGGTGCCTGGGGCAGTGCTGCCGCCACGGGCTGGTCCCTCCTGGGCTGAGGTTGGTCCCTCTCGGTCCCTCAGCGGGTCCCGGGTAGGTCCCGCCCCCGCTCCCCCTCACGGGAGCGCGTCCTGGGCGTTCGCACTTCCAGGCCGCTTGGGGGCGCTGTTCCCAACAGGGGCGGCCAGCGCCGCTCTGGCCCGCGTGCGCCCCCGCCGGAAGCGGAAGCAGGGACGCCTCGTGGTTCCGGCGGAAGCGGTGGTGCTCGGAGCGATCGCGGACCGTTCCTGTTCCCGGCTTCATTCCTGTTCCGCCCTCCTTCCTGGCCTCGGCTCCGGTCCCGGTCCCGGTCCCATTACGATTCCCGTTTTCGGCCCTATTCTTGGTCCCGTTCCCGACTCCATTCCCGTTCCCATTTCCGGCCCCGTTCCCGGTTCCATTCCCGGCCGCGCTCCTGTTCCCGTTCCTGCCATGGCGGTCCGCGCCAGTTTCGAGAACAACAACGAGTTGGGCTGTTTCGCCAAGCTCACCAACGCCTATTGCCTCGTGGCCATCGGCGGCTCCGAGAACTTCTACAGGTGAGGGGGTCCCGGCCCGGTCCGGCCCTGCCCTGCCCGCGGCCCCGGGAGGCCCTGACGGCGCTTTGTCCTTGCAGCGTGTTCGAAGGGGAGCTCTTCGGGACCATCCCGGTGGTTCACGCCTCCATCGCCGGCTGCCGCATCATCGGCAGGATGTGTGTGGGTATGTGACGCGGGAGCAGCCCCGAGCGGCTCCGAGGGGAACGAGGAAGGGTCGAGGGTTCGGTGGGAGCCGCCACCGGGGGTTGAGCTGTGCCGAGGAGCCCGTGGGGCAGCGCCCCTCGCCCTTGAGGGTTGTTTTAATGCCTTGAGTGTGTGAGAAGGAGGAAGGATGATCTCAAAGGTATTTTCCAACGTGGTTGATTCTGTGAAGGAAATTGGGAAACAGACTCGCCCGGAAGCCGGGGTGGGGCTAGTATTGACTCTCGGGGCCAGGGAAGCTCCGCTCTTTGTCACTGCCGGCCCGGTGGGGCAGAGCCCAGGCAGGGGGAGGCATGAAAGAATATGAAAGTCAGGGAAAAGCCTTTCACGTGTCTCTGGCTGGTGAGACCCCGTTTGGTCAGATAAGCTTCTTGCTTATTTATTCCTTTAACCATTCCATTGTGCTGCCACAGTCACACAAACAGCAGCACCTGGACCTTTTGTAGGGGAAATGGCATCTGCAGGGGGAGTTCCTTGTAAAGTGTCTCCTTGAGAGCCTCGGGCTTTCTTTAGTCCTGTTGGAAAAGAGAAGGGAGTAAAGAGAGTGCCGTTCACCCACAGTCTGTGCTTCAGCCTGGTTTTTCCCTTCCTATGGTGCTGGTTATTTTAAAATATCCTGGTCTAAATTCTGGGCTTGGAAGGAACACAAAGAGCAAGGGCAGCTCAAGCCATGTGTGAACAGCAGAGAAGTGCGAGGATGCCCTATGGAAATATTCTTTTTATTCTCTTCTATCTTCTTTTGTCCTTTAAGGGAACAGACATGGGCTGCTGGTCCCGAGCAGCACGACAGACCAAGAGCTCCAGCACATCCGCAACAGCCTCCCGGATTCTGTGCGGATCCAGCGGGTGGAGGAGCGTCTGTCGGCTCTGGGCAACGTCACCACCTGCAATGACTACGTGGCTCTGGTTCACCCAGATCTGGACAGGGTACAGGGCTCTGGGACACTTCCACATTCCGAGTGGGGCTGGGAAATGCTGCCCAGGCTGTGGCTGGGATTGTGCCCTCTGGCTCGGCTGTGGTGAATGTGCTTTGGAGAAGGGAAGGAGTGGGGAGTGGATGTGTGTCACGGGACAGGACAAGGGGGAATGGCTCCCCACTGACAAAGGGCAGGGTTAAATGGGATATTGGGAAGAAATGCTTCCCTGTGAGGGTGGGGAGGCCCTGGCACGGGTTGCCCAGAGAAGCTGTGCCTGCCCCATCCCTGGAAGTGTCCAAGGCCAGGTTGGACGGGCTGGGAGCAACCTGGGATAGTGGAAGGTGTCCCTGCCCGTGGCAGGGGGTGGAATGAGATGGGCTTTAAGGTCTCTACAACCCAAACCATTCTGTGATTCAGTGATCATTGGGTGCAGTTTGCTTTGGGTACATAAAATTGAGTGAATTAGAGTGTGCATGGGTGTAATAAAGAGCATAAGGAGGAGTGCAGTGAGGACTACAGCAGGAGTTACAAGCTACAGGAGGAGGGAGGGAGAGTTTGTGATAGCTGGAAGAGGCCATGGATGTGCATGATTACAGGGGGCTGAAGCAAAATAGAAGGTTCTTGTATGAGAGTTTAAAATAAGGGCAGAGGAGACAAAGTCACTGCTATTTTATGTCTGAGAACTGATATCTTAATAGTATTGAGTGAGATGTGTTGTGTGTCTGCAGATCCTGGCAGTGTTTGCTCTCAGCTTGTGCTAAAGGTGATGAAGAAATGGGATTTGATGTTAGGAGTGCAAAGGGAAAAGAAAAGTAAGGGGATGGGAGAAGGTAATGGGCTTTGCAGCATAATATGTTTTAATAAGTATGAAAAGTAAAGTAAGATGGCCAGAGAGAGAGAAATCAAAATAATCCACAGTGAAACCTGGAGAGGAAGGAAGTTGTTAGAGTTATGCAGAAGGATAAGACAATTTTGTCCCAGTGGTTTGGGACCAGAGAGGACTGGTTTGCTGGGAATTGACACCAGTGATGTACTGCCAGCAGAAAGGGGGGGTTTTGGGCATTTGTCAGTAAAGGCACAAGGTTGTGTTTATAGTGGGACAGGAAACTGGGAACTTGTGGAGTGTGGAGCTTGGGTTTGTGTTTTATCATGGCTGGGTTGCAATGGGCTGTGCAGTGTGGGAGGCTCTGAGAGGGAGGGTCTCAGGTGAGGTCTGTGTGCAGGAATAGCTTGACTTCCCACTCCACAATACTGTTTTGCTGAAGGCTTTATCCTCCTCCCATTTGCAGGAGACAGAAGAGATCTTGGCAGATGTGCTGAAGGTGGAGGTTTTCAGACAAACAGTAGCAGACCAGGTGCTGGTAGGAAGTTACTGTGTTTTTAGTAACCAAGGAGGAATCGTGCACCCCAAAACTTCAATCGATGACCAGGATGAACTGTCTTCTTTGCTCCAGGTCCCACTCGTGGTAAGGCATTTGTGGGTTTGTGTTTGCTCTTCCCACTCTCTTCCAGCTCAGTTCCAGTGTTTCTCCAGCTCACGGGCTCCCAGATACTGCTTCTCTGTGAAGTGATTCTGAGTGGGAGGTGAGGAGAAGACTTGAACCAAGACTTCCGAGACAACTTCCTGTCTTTCCTGAGTCTGAATAAGCTGCTCAGTGCTTTTAGCTGGCTTCTGAAATACTTCACTGCTGGGATTGTGCAGGTTGTACACATACAGAATGTGAGGCTGTCTGTGGTTTGGCTGAAGCCAGTGTTTGAAAAAATGAACTAAGAAACTCCCATGCCTGCGCAGTTGGATGTGTGAATGCCACGATTGCTGTGCCATTACCTTCCTGCTTATTGGACTCTGTTTCACTGAGTGCCACACCATTTTCTCACCAGAGAGTAAGGGCTGTCCATTAATCATTTTATCTGACATCTCCAGAACTCTGCTGGTGGCAGAAGCTCTCCTCTTAGCAGCGGTGTGAGCTGAGCCCTGCAGTGCAGACGTGCCCCGGGGCAGTGTGAGGAGCTGTGCTGCTGCCAGCTCTCCCTGCTGACGGCGGCTGTGTCCTGGCAGGCGGGGACGGTGAACCGCGGCAGCGAGGTGATCGCCGCAGGGATGGTGGTCAACGACTGGTGCGCCTTCTGCGGGCTGGACACCACCAGCACCGAGCTCTCCGTCATCGAGAGCATCTTCAGGCTCAACGAGGCTCAGCCCAGCACCATCGCCACCAACATGAGGGACTCCCTGATTGACAGGTAGGGAGGATCCGCCTCTGGGCAGAGTCATGGTCAAAGCAGGCAGGATTTTATGATAAAGCTAGCTGGTTTCACAGTCAATTTATCTTTTTTAGTTACCTTTTTTTTGCTTTCTCTCTCCTTTTGTTGGTTACTGGCAGCCGTTACTTGTTGGGTTATGGAACGTTTTGTTGCAATGAGAATCCTTTTTGTGAGAAATAACATCTGTTTCAGCTGTCAGGTTTTCTTTCCTAGCTGTTCAGTGCTCAGCTATGACACGAATGGGGTTTTTTAAAAACAAATCTTATTTTAAAAGTTAAAATACCAGTGACTTTGCTTGTCATTTTGGCTTTTGATTGCTGTAGCCCATAAAGTTATTTCAAATGCTTGCTACAACCATTTCTGGAGCCAGAAAGACTGTGGAACTTGTCAGCTGCTGCTGCTTTAAACCTTTTAAATTTAAAACTGCTAGCTTGAAGGTTTTTTTAAGCCTTTTTGTTAAAGGCTTTTTCCAAGTTACTTTTTAATGTGAGGCAAGTTTTGTTTTCTGCCTGGAGTGGTAATGATATAGGAGCTCCCCCATTCATTAATGTATGCAAATGCTTTTACATAAACAAATGTTTTTACATTTAGTCATAAGTGTAGATGAATGTCCTGTGGGAACTGTATTTGGGCTTTGGTTTTGGGCTTTGGGTTACAACTCTGAGGACCATTGATGTGGTGCTAAAAGTGTTCCTGAGCTACCTGAGCACTGTAACTTTGTGGCTGAGTTCTCAGCCGCAATCTGGGAATTGTTTATGGTATAAGAAATTGCTTGAATGGAGAACCCTTTGAAAGAATTCTTTGCCCTGTTACAGTTTGGGTACAAAGCCTTGATGTCTCTGAGCATATCAGAGCCATAATTAAACCTGCTCTGAGCTGTTGATCATTACTTGGGCCAGGCTGAGTGTCCATTTTGCCTTTGCAGCTTGTTCCTGTGGCTGGCTGTTAGCAGCCACAAGGTCTGCTTCCCTCTTTTCATAGGTCCTTCTCTTCTAGGAAGGGAGATTTCTACTGGGCCTTTGTAGTTGGAGGGTGAGAACTGACTGTAGCTGCTGTTTTGAAATGCCTTCTGCACTCTCTGGCACTGCTAAACCTTCTTTCTGTTTTGTCTTTCAGCCTGACATGAGCAGTGCTGGTTCCTGCTTCCCAGAAAGCTCCCAAGGAGTGAAGTGTTGAGCTGCACTTTGGATCACAGACATCCAGACCTTCTCATGACGTTTCTGCAGACCTGGCCCAAGGAAGAGGCTACAAAACCAACTTTTTGTAGTCTTTTGTAAACTAAGTATTATCACAAAAACTGACAAATGACATGCATAAGATAAAATAAGGAATGCTCTCTATCCCTTTGCTCAGTTCTTCAGCTCTGCTTTCTGGTTTTGTGATGCCAACTGAGCCCCTCAAATTACCCCACAATATTTACTCTTGTGGCTCTTGGATGTTGATCACTAGAGATTATTTTGCCTTAAGTCTTGCACCAGTGTCCTGCTGCACAGCAGTTTGTTTTGGCACTACATGCACTGCCCTCTTTCCACACACCTGCTCGAGTGGTGTTTCTGCTCAAGGTACACATAAGAGCCCTTTGTCTGTCCAATACCAAAAATACAGTAGTTTTATTGCCACACAATAATTCCAAAGTCATCACCTGCTCTTTTGCCCTGACTTGCAGCTGTTCCCATGGGGATGGTGATTCTGAAGTGTGGGGGTCCCTGGAGCAGTGTTTGATCTGGTGTCACCTGTGCTGCTTCTGAGGCACCTGCAAGAGAGAGCCCAAAGGGAGACCATTGTCAGTGAGCCTAATATGTCCTGCAGGAGTTCATCTCCTACAGTGGGAAACTTAGAAGTCAGCAAATCCCAATGGATTTGAACCACCTCATCTGGAGTTACCTTGGAGACAAAGGTTATTTAACACGGTTCTAAGCAGTCACTTCAGTCAGTCAGAGGGTACAGATTTGGGAGCTTCCTCATGAAAAACTCTGCCTGTGCCAGATGGAAGGCAGCTATAGGTGCTGCTTTTGGGCAGAAGGTAGTAATTCCTACACAGCTGTTGCTCAGTGATGCCTGAGTTGCTTTCCTGCTTGCCCATTAAGGGTGCACTGAAGGCACAGAAGTTCCTCCATTTCCCATCCTGAGGGTAAGAGGAAGCTCTCACTTGTTTCCACACAGCTGCCTGGCTCTCAGCTGGGTTCTCTTGAGGAATGCTGGCCTGAGGGCAGAGCTCTTTTTGTCCCAGGTGCTTTGGGCTTTGTAGAAAATTGAGTAAATCTCCATTTTTGTTTTACTGTCTGGATGTTTAGGGAAGGCTTTGTAAGATTTGGCTGATTAAAGGTTGTTCCTTAAACTTTAAAATAAAGATTGCCATTATCATCTCTGATCAAGTATCAACCCTTTGATATCATGCACCACCTTTCTTGGCACTGGCTCCAGGTCTCCTCCTCTCAGCCTGTGTCAGTATTTGGAGTGAGAAGTAGCTTCCCTTTGGCCACCTCGCAGGGCTCAGCTCGGGTGGAGCAAATGTGATACCTGTTCTAAGCATGGGTTTGTGGGAATTCTGAACTCGTGAGATGGACCTGTGTACAGGAAAACAAACTGTAATAAAGAATGGATTTAGAAACATGGATCATGAGGAAGGATAAATGTGGTGTTTCAATAGCAAGTTGTGTCTCAGAAGTCCTGTGCAGTTCTTTGGAGTCCTCAGGGATACGGAGAAGGTGTGTTGTACTGGTGGTTGTATTTTCAAAAGGCATTTGGCAGGTTTTTGTGCCAAAGGCATTTAGAAACCTTGGGTGAGTGATCCCATGGAATGAGGGAAGCCCTTCTATGTGGCTGAGGATGGGTGAAGAAGTAACTGGTGGCATTTTCCAAGAGCTTGACAGGAAGCTGTGCTGGGAGTCACAGATGTTCAGCATTACTGTGTCCAGTTTAGGAAAGGCAGTGAATTGGTGCAGGGAATTTTGCCCATACTGACTTACTCTAGTGAGGATGACGACTGGATAGAAAGGTAAATTCAGTGCAGCTGAGTGTGAAGTGAAGCACATTGTGGTTAAGAATCCAAATTTCACCCCATAGTGATGAACTCTGAGCAGTACAAGAGCACATTCCTGAATGAAGGTCCATTTTGGAACATGCTCAGGCTTCAGTAATGGTCAAGAAAGCAAACAATGTCTGGAGCTAACTAGGAAAAGAAAGCCCAAAGCAGCATTAGCTGTAAATCCATGATGCATCTTTATCTTGAGCACTACGTATAGGTGAAATGCAAGTGTTGCACAAGGGTTGCCAGGCGTTTCTGCAAATACATATTTTGGGGTAATGCTTGTCTACATCAAATTCTGTGTCTTCTGTAGACTCAAAAACTCCAAAAGAAGCCAAGAAAAGGAGGAGTGAAATTCTCGTGCTGCTGCCCATTACTTCCCCTGAGGTCCTGCCCCAGTGCCGGAGCTGGCAGGAGCAGGGCTGTGAGGAGGAGGCTGAGTGCAGCAATGTGCCACAGCAAGGGGGAAATGACCCCCAGCCCAGGTGAAGGGTTACAGAACAGCAGGATTCCAGGTGACAGGCCCTTGGCATCACAGCCTGGGGCACAAGCATTGTGCAACACCTGACTGACCCTTTTCAGGTGCTTTCACCTCCAAGGCACCATAGCACTCTCAGTGCTGATGCCAACAGGTGTTAAAGAGTACTCAATAAAATCGAATTGTGTGTCCCCAGAGCTGGGTGTTGCTCCCACAGGCTCTCAGGATTCTTAAAAATGAAATTGCTGAGCTTCAAAGCTGTGGGTTACATACCATGGCTAAAGCCACCTGGCACCTTTCCATCATGTGACTTCAGGTGCCACAAAGGGTTGCAGGAATGATCTGAGGAACTAAAGGTGTGCTGGACAAATAGGTGATTCTATGAGAAGGGCTGGAATCAAGCCCTGGAGTGAGTGTGACAGGATGGAAAAGAGTTGTTCAGAGCTTTTGAGAGAGAAATGAGTCTCACAACTCCAGGTTCAGTGAGGAGGTCTTGGGGTGTGCAGCTGTGTGCACTCTAATGGCCAAAATCTTTTGTCAGGATCCTTTACAGAGGTTTTTAAACCTCTGAGTCCTCACGGTGTGAGATGGGAGATCTTGAGGTTTAATGGTTAATTTTAAGTCAGGAATAACTAATCTGTCTTAGTGAAGGACCAGCTTTTGTACTGTAGTGATCATGTATCCCAGCAAATTTCTCAATTTCCTGGGACAATGAACCTGAATGGTGATGAAATTATTCAAAGTAGTCAAAAACTGGATAAAAACCAAATAGGATATTGAGTGCAGTACAGTGAGTGTGGCTGGCAGTTCATCCTCCAGGCTGTGCTGAGGTAATCCTGTGCCAGGGTCCCTGGGATGTCCAAACCCCCTGTGCTGCAGAGCAGGATCACAGGAACACACCTAAAACAGCCTTTTGCTCGTGAGAGTTGAATTAGCACTGTTGATCCCTGCTCTCCTGTGGGAACAACGTGTCCTGCATTTCTGGACAGGAGCTGGAACACAGCTCCTGTCCATGGAGAGCTTTGGCCAGGCTGATGGGCAGCAAGTCTATCCCCTGCTGTCCAGGGCCTGTGCCTCTGTAGCACAACACAGGATCCCAGCTAAGAGCTTGGGGGTGGGAATATTAAGGAACTGTCCCTTGCACAAAAACTGATGTTTGTGCCCTGATCCAGGTCATGCCAGGACTGCCCAGGGTCCGATCTTGGCAAAACAGATGATAATGAATGGGGTTGTGCTGGAGGGAAGCTGCTCATCCTCCTGCCCCAGCCCCACTGGTGCCTGCACCACCATCTGTGGCTGCAGAGGACTGTTCCCACCACCTGGAAAGTCAAACATGTAACACCTGCCCCAGGAGCCAGCTACAGGGCAGGTGGAAGAAGCCCCGAGGTATTTCTGTGGCTCTGGGAAGCAGCAGCTGGGGCTGGGTTTTGGCAGCCCAGGGCAGCACCCCGGGCACACAGCTCAGCTCCCTGCCCACCCGGGCACTGCGCTGCCTGAACACCTTGTTCCTCGGGCAGGCCAACAACCTACCTGTGGGCAGGGGGAAAGACACAAACAAACCCAGACATCGCTCTCCGTTGAAAATTTTTTTTTAATTTTTTTTTTTTTTTTTTTTTAATGATGGCTGTTGGAAGTTGCTCAAGGGTTTGGGCTGTCACAGTCCCGGCGAGATGGCAGCGTACAGATGAGCCCGAGGTGCCGTGCGGCTGCTGTGGCGTCCCTGGCGCGTGCCCCACCACAGCCCTGGCACGCAGAGCAACGCGGAGAGCCTGGGGGTGTCTGATCGGTAGCTCCGGTTCCGTTGGGTCCTTCGCACTCCCTCACCCATCACGAGACGTTAGCACGTTTGTCACTACGGTTCAAAGGTTCGCATCTACGAGCTTCTCACTTACTCTGTAATATGTTGGTAATAGTTTATGTTTAAACACAATAAACAGCTTGGCTATGGAAATCAGTTATGAAGGACAAAATACAGTTTGAGACCACGTGTTAATGCAGTCCTAGTGGGCTTCACCAGACGAATCTATGTGTTTATCCTGCTTCACCAGAGCAATATTTGAGCACTAATTAGCAATCCAAAATGCTAACATCTCTCTGCTGCTTCGTTCCTCACTGTAATTAGGAATAGTTTTAGCATGTTTGTCATCCTTGGGGTTTTTTTCAGAGCTGACATTATAAAGCTGTATTTTTTCTATACTACCTGGACATTCTGTGCATTGCACTTTGATTGCACTGAATAAAATTCACTTATAGGCAGAGGGCTTAGGTTAATCACCTGTTCCCCATGGTGAGCAGGCAAAGCAATTCCTATGCTGACATGGATGGCACTTCTGTACAGGGTTGGACTTCACTGTTACACTGCACTGCAAGAAACTCTTCCACTCTTATTCAACATGGTAGAAATATCAGGATCAACATGAAAATCAAAAATCTGTGGTTAGGGCACAACGTCCTGAACCACCTACAACTGTAAGAGGGACAAGCAGAAGCTACTGTTGTAGGAAGAGACCTGTGGAAAGTCACTAGCTGAAAGTTAAGGTATTTTTCTTGCCTTTACCTGATTTTTATGGCTCTGTCAAATGTGGTGAACTCATTCTACTATGTGGCATGCTTCCTTTGGTCCTTGCCAAATATTTGCCTGTGAAGAAGTGAGCAAAACCAAAAAACCAAATTTTGAAGGCGTACAATGTTTGTAACATCTACAGGGGTTGGATTTAGTCTTATAAGCAGGCCTAATTCTTACTGTACCTTGATTATTTCAGCAAAATATAACGACGACCTCACTCCAAACAAAGATTTCCATTTTCCTGAAACCCAACATACAAATTCCACAATCTAGTTACACATGCCACAGAACAACAACTCATCTTTTCCCAGCATCTTAACAGGCAGAGTGCAGTCTACTCTATACACATTCCTGGTATTTCTGTAACTATTGGTTCATGGGTTCTTGCTGGTGGGAGCTTAAACCAACTTATATGGCATTTAAATATTTCTTTCATGAGTGGCTCCCAAAACAAAAACATATATTCCCATGATTGTTTTTTTTTTTTTTAACCAAATTACTTTGTCTTCAGATTGTCCCAGTCTAGGGCTTGATGTTGCCAGGTCTGGTTTGGTGCTCCTTGAGCTTCTGCTCCGCACTCTGGTACCTCTTTGAGTGCTCAGTGGTTCCTCGTGCACTGTGCTGAGTGGCAGCGTTGATTAGTTATGAATGTACAAAACATCTGACCAGCAGGTATTGGAAAATTGTATCCAGGCAGATCCCTGGATTTTGTAATAAACTAAGAAGATCTTTTAGAATGGTTCAGCATCAGAATGTCTTCTGCTTATGACACTGAATTGTTCCTGTTCATAGATTTCATGATCTTAATTTATTTATGAGACAGCTATTAAAAAAATGGTTCTGTTCAGAGGTGGTTTAGCTACACTGGAGAATGCTGGGTTTAACAGGGAGCACTGGTGCAGGGAACTGAAGGAAGTTTCCCAGATCAGCTGAAGCCTGTCTCGAAGACTCTGGTGCTGGCAGAGCGAGCCGGTGGATGGCACCGCGACCGGCAGGTGACCGAGGCAGTATGAAGGAAAGAGACTCCACACTGCAAGGCTGCCTGCCTCTGTTTTTTCCAGTTTTCCTGCTTAATTCCATCCCAGGCTGTCCAAAACTTGTAAGTCACTGAAGTAGTTTTGTTTGGTAGGCTTTTCAATGCAATTTTTCTCTTTTTTATTTTTTGTGTGTCCGTAGTCCTTGTCAGCTCAATGAGTTGAAACGTGCAGCAGGCTGTGTCATACCCATTCCTGGACAGGTCTTTTGTAGTACACAACATTTTGCTGCACCTCTTTGTTTTTAAACTGGAAGATTGTGTATACCAGGACAAGGATACACAGAGACAGGATGCACGGGATCACCACTGCGATGGCGTTGACAGTGCTGGGCACGTCGTTGATGGTCACCATGATATCCACGTCGTCGTGCGGGAGGCGCCGGTCCTTGCTCCGCTCAACATCCTTCTGGTTACAGCCCATCCAGTCCTTGAGGATCGACCTGGGGTAGCCTGGCTCCACACTCAGCCTCTGATTATCGAACTTCCAGTACTCCTTCCCTTTGTAAAAGTAGGTGTAAACTAGGAGACAAAACAGAGAGTATTTCTCACTATTGCCGACTGACGAGCTGTGCTTGTGGGAGGACATTCAGGGAGCCTGAACAGCTGGAGGTGGGCACTGCCTGGGTCAATAAAACACATTTATCCAGGGCATTGCCAAACCACTGGAAAGTAAAGGTGGTTTTGGAGCTGGGATTTAAAGGAGAAGCCATAACCCTTGCTTGTGTGTTCAGCATTGCCCACAGAATACCATTCTCCCTTGCCAAGACAAGCAGGGAATTAAAAAAGAAAACCCTACTAACCTTAAAGGAAGTTTTCTGCAGTGAGTTAATTTCTACTAAAGCATCTGTAAATATGTGCTCATCATTACAAAGTGATTAACATCATCTGCAGGGTGCCAGTGTGTGCCTGGGTGTGACAGCATTTGGAAGAACACCAGGTTTCTGTTCATCCAGCCTGAGGGAGCAAATGCTGAGTAAGATGAGTCATTTTGGCCACAGAATCCTGAAGATTCGGCCTGTGTTAAGGAGCAGTGTTGCCCTGCTGCTAATAAAAGGGTGATGCTTTGTGCTACATGTTGTCTTAAGTATCTCCCTCTCCCCATATGATTAATTTTCTAATGACTCTCAAGTTATTAGGAAAAAACAGAACAGGAGAAGGGAGCTGTGGCGAAAGTGTTGGGTCTCCTGCACTGTTCCCCAGCTTGGCTGGCTCTCACCACCATCTTCCAGCCTGGCCCAGCCCAACAGCCTTCCTCTCACACCACAGCTCCGGATCTGAACACAGTCTCAATAGCACAAGCCCCTTCTGTTAGCTCTTTCCCTAACTGAAAGAGGAGGAAATCATCAAATCAGAGAAAGAAATGTGTTGGAAGGAGCCTCTGGAGGTCCAAACCCCTACTCAGAGCATAATTTTATGGCTAACTGCTGTCAGACAGATTGGAGCCTTTAACAGAGAGCCAGAGCTCACTACAAGTAAATTAGGAGGAAATGTAAGTTCCAGCATCCTCAGAATCAGGGCCTGGGAAAAGTTGGATAGGAACTGTTGTGGCAGAAAAGTCCTGGGTTTTGTGATAATGTGGTTTAGCAGCTGAGGAAGTGTGTGGGTTGGGATGAGGGTCAGGAAGGATCTCAGATTGCTGCTGCTCGCAGAGCCCAGGTGACCCCAGGGCTTCTGAGAGTCAATTCCTGGATCAGGAAATACTCAAGACACCCCACACCCAACCACCCAGCTCCCAGCACAGACCAGCTATTCCCGACCTAGCGGGTGTAACAACTGCAGACACGTACAGCCTTCCTTGCTGATGAAAGCTCCCTGAGGAGCCTGAGGGATTCCTTTCCACACGGTGATGGGCTTTGGGTATCCTGGGTCCGTCGCTCTCTTGTCCTCGTTGTACCTCCAGTACCTGTCCCCTTTGAAGAAGTAGGTTTTGCCCACGGGCTCCCAGCGCAGCGCGGTGTCGATGCCCTCCCGGGGCAGGCAGCTCCCCAGCTCCACCAGGCTGTGTGGGTAGCCTGGCTCTGCTGTCACTTCCTTAAAAACCCAGTACTTATCTCCTAGGGGTGAGTGGGGACACAAACAACAAACAGATTGGCCCAGTTAGGAGTTGAATTGATATAAACCTGAACGAACTACAGTGAACCACAGTATGCTGAGGACTTCCAGGCTTAACTGTAATCTGTGAAAAAGCTGCTCTTCCACTTCATTTTGAACCTGAAACCTTACTTCATCTGCTGCTCCTCAGCTCTTGTTTTGGGAGAGCTGTTGAACAACCCCTTCCCATTTACCTTCTCATGCCAGTCAAAGACTTCTCTCATCCCCTGTCTGGCATCCCTTGCTCAGGCTGCGGTGTTGATCAGCCCAAGCTTTTCAGACATTTCTCTTGCCTTTCCCGGAGCCTTCTCAAGTTTTAATACAGTTTAGAGAGCTGAGGTACTGAAGCTGCAGACTCAAATTCAGAAGCCCAAGTACTGTGGTTTTGTACCAACCATGCCAATGCTTCCAGCCACCCTTCCTTGCTCACAACTTTCTCTCAAGTTACAGGATCCTGTTCAGACACTGTCACAATACAAGGAGCTACAGTGGGCCCCACCACAGGGTTGGTCTCTTTAAGAGGCAATTGTCCAGAAATGTGGTTTGGGAGTGCCCTGCACCTGGAGAGGCCTCAACGACCTGGTGAAAGGTGTTCAAGGATATAGGCAGGAGACTGATACTCCCTGGAAAACAGGAGCTGTTTCTCGTTATCACATGAAAGCTAACTTCCCCTAATCGACATTAACTCTATACAGAGATTGTCCTGGCAAGGCCAGCCCACACTGAACTGTATTTTAAGGACCAGTGGCTGCTTGAAGTGCCCCCTTGGAAAAGGAAAACGGTGCAGTGCATCTGTTTTCACCATGTTCATGCCACAAAAGCAGCATGTGAGGTGAGGCAGGAGTGGTTGGCTCATGCTGAACTGTACTGTACCTTTGAAGAAAACGAATTTGCCATCAGAGCGCTCATAGGCCGCGTCGATCTTTGCGGGGAGGCCCTTCCAGAACTGCTCAATCTGCATGGGATACCCCTCCTGCACCCGGTTGTTGCGCAGACGCCAGAACCAGCGATCCTGAGAAAACCAGAAGCCTCTTGAGACTGAGTATTTTTACCTTGCAGTCAGACCTGGCTGGGTCCAGCATCCAGCACCACTAATCCCTGCCTAGGCCCCGTAACCACCACAGACTCAAGTCCTGTTTCAGGTGACAGCTCCAACACAGACCAACACCGTCTCCAGTCAGGGAAGTGCTGTGTGGGGAAGATGGCAGCCCAAAGGGAGAGGAGTTGATTGATGGTGCTGTGAAAAAGGGTGGAAAGAAGGAGAGGGAAAAAGAGCAGGGGGAAGCAGGTCCACGCTTGTAAGCATTGTGACCTCTCCATGTCTTGTCACTGAGCTGTCACACTTGTCCTGGTACAGTTGAAGCTCAACTCTCAGAGCCCAGGAGAGCCAGACAGCCTGAACATTGCCTGGTGACTGTGTGAAACACACGAGGTCTATAGGCACAAAGGAGTTACGAAATATCCCTTTAGATATGAGATCATTAGTTAAAGCTGCAGTTGATGCTCAGCGATGAGCATGAGCATGACAGAATCTGTGAGACTTCTCCCAGATACCATCCCAACCTTCAGCTAGTGTCAGTTCAGGAGTCTTCTGCAATTGATGTGGTTTGTCCATTTAATGGCCCTCAATATGTCCCTCTCCACACTTCACACCCATTGGGCAGAGTGAAAGCTACTGGTATTTTGGGAATGGGACCATGGGTGTCCATATTCAAGGCACTCTAATGGGTTATTGAGCAAAGCCTCTCCTTCCTCCCCAGCTGTAGTTTACAAGGAAGGTTGACTCAAACTCCCCAGGTAGGCTTAGTGCTCCTGAAGCCCCAGTTCCAAGCGTGTCACCTCTGAGACAACGAGGCTTGTTGCCCAGAGAAGCTGTGGCTGCTCTCTCCCTGGAAGTGCTCCTGGCCAGCTTGGATTGGGCTTGGTCTCGTGGAAGATGTCCCTGTCCATGGCAGGGGGTGGAACAAGATGGTCTTTAAGGTCCCTCCCAACCCAAACCACTCCAGGATTCTATGATTAATAATGGTTAAGTACTGGTATTGCTTCCTGGCTTTACAGGTGGCTCCTCTCAGGCTTGGTGGTGTCTGAATTCTCTGCCAATGCACCCAGTTCACAGTTTGGAGCAGAGCCTGCCTGGGCAGTTTGTAAATCCCATCAGGCACTGTTTCCAAATATTACAGAGCTGATCTGCTTACACTTCCTTCCAGTATTACTCAGTCATCAGCCCCAGAACTATTTTCACAGACATTTCAAATCTCATTACCAAATACTTCTATTAACCTTTTCCAGCAATAAAATTAAGGGAAGACTCATGGGTAAGCGAGAATTCTTAGTACCTTGAAAACAAACATTTCTCCTCTAAAGAGAGCCACAGTGTTAAAGTTGCCATCACAGATGTTCGGTTTGGAGCCAGGGAGGGCTGGCCTATCACCCAGAGGAGGACTAGGAGGCCGTGGCTGTCTCTCGTGCTTTCTTTCCGAAGTGGAGTGAATTCTGCGAACAGGAAGAGTTGGTAAAGGCCTGGTTGGCTCCAGGGGCTCAATAGGAGGACCTAGAAGTGAAAAGGAATATATTCAGCAAAGTGGATAAGCTTGGTTTTTCTGTAAGGTTTAAAAGGCTCCAGGCTGGATGGGCAGCACTGCCAGGGATTTACATACTCCTGATGCAGAGCTCATTCCCTAGAAATGGGGAGCAGAATGGGAGGCATCCACACATGAAAGCTATCCCAAAACAGACGAGTGATAAGGACTGAAGAAGAGCCAGAATGTTTTTGTAGGTCTTCTCAAGGAGGCTGGAGCTAAAAGGAAGGAGGAGCCACACCAGTCATGTTCCCAACTGAAATGGAAGGTGGTAACCCTTGAATAGAAATGTTTAGTAGACCATAAAACAAGGCAACAAAAAACCCTAAAAACTGAAGAAAAAGAGTTAAGGTGTGAAAACCAATGCTACACTATAAGGGGAACTGCAGGGAGTTTGGAAATTAGAAAGCAAGAACTGTATTACAGGTCAGTTACCAATCTGTGCTTTCAGAACTCCCTGATAAACAGCTGTGACAAGGGACCTTGTCCCACTAAAGTGATGCCCTCCCAGCACAACCCTCCCTTTCCATCCTTCCCCAGCTCAGCTCTGGGATATGACAAGGCTGCAGGAATGTATACAGAGCTCTAAAAATACAAGTGAGTTAGACTGGAGCAGAGATCTTAAACTGCCTCTGCCATAGGATGTTTTCATTAACAGTTAGTGATAAAATCTGAACCAAATCTCATTCAGAGAGTCACACATTTCTTGTTGCTTCTCAGAGAAGGCCACAAGTCAATATGGCAATAAACAGAAGGCTACTACAGCAAGGGATTTTCATGAGCTTTAGATCTGAGGATGGTTTATTTGCAGGGATCATGGTTTCAATTTCATTCTGAGCCTGCAGCACAAAGCCCCACTGATGGACAGAATGGGGTCTGCTGCCATGGGTGCTGTTTCAGTGTCACTGTTTGGGGTTCAGCAGCACAGCCAGGGTGCTGCACCCCAGGTGCTGCAGGGTGAACACTGGCCCTGGACAAGGCTCATCCTCACAGCCTGGAAGAGTCACCCCGAGGTGGGCACCTGGCCATGGCCACGGAAGGGATTTATGAGGAAGGACTGAGGTGCCCACGGAGGCCACACATCTGTGGGGTTAGAAGAGGACTTTTGCAGATAAACATTTTGAACTACGCAGCCTGAAATGATGGTTAGGTGCCCAAGTCCCCATGGCAGCTTAACTCTTATATGTCACATTTTCAAAGGGTTCCTGGAATGGATGAGTGCTTAACATGTCCTGGAAGGGAGCAGGTTAGTGAAAATCCTCACAGCTGATGACAAAGAAGCCATCAGAGAAAGCCACCATACTGATTGTTAACAAGGACATAACAGTAAGAATATTGTGTGCAGGTCTCATGGATATTATGTTCAGAAAGTACCACTTGGGTGATACAGTCCAACTTCCTGCAGTACCAGGTCAGAAACCTCCGCCAGTGAGTCTGGTGACGAGCCCAGTGTTTCCAGGGCAGACACAGCCCATTTTCCAGATTTCAAGCATAGAAAATTCTCTACAGTGCACAGTAAACTGTTCTAATGATTAAGACCTGTCACAGCTAAAGTCTGTCTTACCCATTGCCTGAGTTTGTGCAACCTTGAATTCAGTGTTTTCTTTCTTCTCTAGTATCCCAACATCCATCAAAGATCTTGATGGGGATGCTTTTAAAATTCTCCTTAATGAAATAAATAGAGCAGTTCCTTTGGTGTCTTGCTGCAATGGGCTTTGCTTTTAAGATCTTGAGGCTCACACCTCTTTTCTAAAGCTTTTCAAATGGATGACTGTATTTCTTCAAGGCAACTTGTCCTCATAATGTGATATTTTGTGCCATGTGCAGTTATCAGCAACTATTTTTATTTACTTTATTCCAGAGCTTTAATAAAATATATCAAATATTGCTCACAGAAATACTTTAGATGAGGATTCTCTGTTGGTGATTACCCTTGGAAAGCTGTCTACATGAAATGGATACAAATATTATACTGATACTGTGTATTTCTCATCCCCTCCATTCTTATCTGGCCCAGTATTTTAGCTGACCATGAAATTTCCAAACTCTGATACTGCTACCACTAGAGGCCTGTGGATTTTCCTCAAATGGGATGCAGCAAAGGTCTCCAGACAGTGCCTGGAGACAGTGACAGGAGCAGCAGGGCTGGACCAGGCAGGGTGGGCACATCCACAGCAGAGTTGCAGTGCAGCTCAGGAGCTGCGTTTGGAGACATGCCCCATCCTTTGCAATTGCTGTGCTTTTAGTCACACTCAAGTCCAGGAAACACATCCTTTTTGGGCCAAGCTAAACTTGAAGATGCATTTCTGAAGCACATTGAGGATGCTGCAGCTGCAAACAGGCACTACAAGACAAAGAGGGGAACAGCAAGAGCTGATCCACAAAACCACCTCCTTCCTCCAAATAGATATGAAGTGGGTGTCTAGTCCTCAGCATCTGATGTACTTCCCACCATCCCTACCTACTGCTGGATCTCCACGTGTGCTACTGCTCTTGCTAGCAGCCACTGGCATGGTCTGCTCACACACCCGCCAGACCTGACTGTGGTGTGAGGCACACGAGCTGGGCAGAGGCACCTCCCCAAGAGCAGCAGGTCACCTGGATGTCTGGTGCAGGCTGGAGAGCTCATGGAGGCAGGACTGAGTTGGTCCAGTGGGACATGCTGCATGGGAAGGGCTGGAAAGGGGGAAGGAGGCCCCAGACAGACCTTGCACAAAGACAGCCGGGGTTGTGGTTTGCTCACATGGGAGGTGGGAGCAGTGTTCAGCTCCTGCCTCGGAGAACTAAAGGAGCAGGAAGTTGGCAACCAGTTTTGGATGTTAAAAATGGCACTTGGTGCCAGTGATGGAACTGAGCAAATGAAGTCTGAAAACCAACAATTTACATGCTCAGTGAAGACAGAAATGCTTGCATTAGGAAAGAGAAGTCTTGACTGGGACCTAAGCAAGGGGACAATAAGCAGTGATTTACTGCACACTGCAGTCACTCCTTAAACAGCAGCATGACCCTTTCACTCCTGTGCTGCCTTCCCCATGGCTTCGAGTGGCTGTGGTTGGAAAACAACACTGGAAAACCTCTAACGCCTGTCCCACATGACAGGATTCCCCTGCCAACACACTGACACAAGGGTCAGCTATGGCACATTGCTGCAGAAACACAAGGGAGGTGTAGTTTGTTGTTCCCTCCCCTTTCCAAGAGGCAAAGCTGCCATGCACGGATCAAACCAGAGATGCATTTCTGTTGCCAGAGATGGTCACGAGCAGTAAGATGAGGACGTGACATGAATTCCTTCTCCCTCTCTTTAACAGAAAAAAAGGATGACACAGGAATAGTACCTAAAAAAAATTGATGCATGTGTCTGATGGGTCACAAAGACCCATCGGACCCAGAGAATCCAACACATGGACAGTCTGACCATACGGTGCAGAACAGGGACTCCAGTATTATGCTTATAGGATAGAAACTGAATATCTCCTGCATGACTGGAGTTACTAATTCACTCTCTGCACAAGTGAGAACCACTCGTGTACCCAGCCACAGCCTGCCCTGCCCCACTGCAGGACAGCAGTCCCATACTACTCCCCTGTTCAGCTTCAGTGCCCAGGGTCTGTCACAGTCATCTGTGGAGAAGGGGAAAGTTCAAACAGCACCTGCAACCCAGGGGACCAATGTACAGGTTTTAATCAGCCGTAAGATGCCACTGAAGCAGCATGCAGAGAACTGGCAGGGCAGAAGCAGTTGTACACTCTGTGGTCAGCGTGGTGCCAAGCAACAAGAATTCAGATGAACGAGGGATTTGCATTAAGGAAAACATTTGCTAGAACAGTAGAGAGAAATCTCAAGTCAGGCTCAAGAAGGGAAGCTGGTCATGTACGTACTCACTGCTGGGCATGGCGAAACCAGTGCCGGCACACTGTTCTGGAGAGGGACCCGGCCCTGACAGGGCTTGCCATACAGGCTGCAGGTGGTCTGCAACTTGGTCATTTCACTTTAAATAATCCTCTTACTGTCTTTCCCTGCCAGCCACGGGTGTTTCCTTGCTATCTTTCACTTCCTTTTTTGTTTTTATAACCCTGGCCTTCTAATTTATTCTAATTGAAGGCTTGTCACCTCTCATGCTTACACAGATTGCATTTTTAATTTTAATTGCTGCCTCCACTTTGTCACCAACTGAGGCTGAAGGCGGGAGGTGATCCTACAGCTGTGCACATGTGAAGAACAGAGGAGCACACAGAAAAAATGGAAATCCTCAGGTCTAAGTGCTACTCAGGCAGAATTTGGTGTACAGTTATGGGGATGGGAAGCAGAAGCATGGCCTGTCCATTTTTGGAGAAAGATGCTCCCTCATAAGACCTAAGGCACTGCAGAGCACAAGCTGGCATGAAAGCAGAATGAGCAGACCCCTTTAGGGATGCTCACCAGTCATTCCTATCTCCAGACTCTCCTCACAGTAACCTACCTCCAAAACAGCTCAAGGCAGGGTGGAACAGGTTTACCAGCAGCAGAGATGAGTGTGTGAACAGTCACTCGAGAGATGCTGGCACTGTGGTATTTAACACAGGGACTGATCACAGCCACCGGTGCTGCAACTGAGTGAGCAGCATCACACAAAAGCCACATCCTCTGTCACTTCCCAGCAACTTCAGAGAATCAGAGAGAAGAAGAAAATCTAATTAGGAAAAAGCTACGTGAGAGAGGTTATTGCATGGGTCTGCAAATGGGCCTGAACCCAATAACCAGGTTGCCATGTGTAATCCCAGCACCAGAGCCCCTGGGACTAACCCTGCAGCCACTTCCACATGGGAAGCAGGTAGAAATCTCCTGGAGCTGGAAACTCTGCGTTCTGGAGGGAAGCAACTTGCTGGGACTTTACAGACACTATGCGGAGAAGAAGAGTTTCTTCCTCTCTATTAGAACCAAGGCAAAGAATGTCAGAAAGCTTTTGGGCCACAGCAGATCACCTTTGGAGTGTGACTTCCACCACTGGCACTTAGCCTCCTCCCTTCATGCTTCCTCTGTCGCAGACCATCTGAATACCAAGGTGACCTGTGAAGATAACACAGAGAGAGGAGGCATTTAGGAGCCACTGTGTCAATAGTTGAGGACAAAATATAATTGTACTGTCCTCCTGGCTATTGACAGAGTGTTCCCTCAACTGTACAGCACGTGCCTGGAGGCTCAGCACCTTCCTGGCTCCATGTGTCCCAGCCAGTGGCTCCCCGAGCCTGCCAGCACAGAGGAGGCTTTGGGTCAGCTCAGAGGAGAGAACAATCCACTTGCAAACAAAGGCCTGTCCTTATCTTCTTAATATTCACTCCAAGAAGAAAACTATCCTCCAGACTACAGTTATGGTTTGAATCACACACAGGAGGTTTTTGGCTGTAAAATCTGAGCTGCCTGCATGTCTCTGCAGGACTGAACCAGCTGTCCAGGTACACAGGCAAGGCTCCTCAGCTTCACATCAGAACCTACCATCGAAGGGAGCCAGGGAGAGCAAGAGAAACCCACCTGGCTGCTCTGCAGGCTCCAGGGCAGTGCAGAGAGGTCCCTGTTCACACTACATGGGACAGCTGCCAACAAACTACCTCAGGGGTGAGAGATTGTCCACAAAACTGCAATCTCAGGAAGGACTCATTTCCCTTGCTCACTTGATAAACTCATCCACAGAGAACTTTGCACTTCTGGGCTTGGCCTTCAGGGCTGAAGGGAATCAGCTGTCCCAGTTAGCCTGGGTCCTTGCCACAGTGCAGGACAAGCCCCAGCACCCACAGCACAACGGGTGGGCAGCCAAGGCCCCTGTAATCATCACTGGGTGACAGGAAGAGTTTCCCAAGCCCTTCTCACACAGACATTCTCATCTGAATGGCAACTGCCCCCAGGCGACAGAGCATTCACCTGGGAGACCAGCGCCCACGGCAGACACCCTTGCTCTAAGTCAAAGGGAATGCCCTCCTGGGCTCTGGAACAAGGTGATTCACCTTGCACTTGGGTTCTCTGCTTTGGGTGCCAGAAAACTGTGTCCAAAATTCCCAGGCTTAGGCCGGCAAATGATGAGAGGTTGGGGCTCTGCAAGATGCTCTATTTACAGTGCTTGCAGGCCAGTTCCCCTCTGGAAAAACTTTCAGAAGCATGACATCTGCTCCACTGCAAAACAGAACATTTTTCTACACTCTGAAAGATCTGTAGGATGAGACAAGTATTTCCTGCCCAGCCATAACCCACACCAGTGTTTTTCCATCAGCTGAGAAACTTCCCAAGAGACAGGCTCCCTCTCAGCCTCCCCTTTGTCAGAGTCCTCCCAGTGTCAGGTGAAGTCCCAGAACAGCACCAGGGATCAGGCTGTTACTCCCTCTCTGTGTTTCAGAAGAAAGGGAATGAAAACCTGGCATACGGCAGGTGAGGGAGGCTCTGTGGATGCACCAGAGATGGTGCATCCTGGTGTTTCCTGCTGCGTCCCACAGAGTCTGTGGACAGGAGAAAAGGTGCAAATGAAGTGATGCAACATAGAGAGGGGGTCTGGTATCTCTTCAACATGCCAGAGATGAGGCACTAGGGCACATCCCTTCAGCTTCCTTACTGCCAAGCATTTTCCTTCCCCTCTCCTCCTATGGGCATGGATCCAGAAGTCCCAAATCTTGCAGCTTCTATAGATGAGGTCTTGGATGTTACTCTATTTTCAGAGAACATTCCCAGGTCCTGCATGACAGCAAAACTTGCTCTGATGATCCCACTCACAATGTAGTGTCACCACATGGAAATTCTCCACAGGTTTTTCTGCTGTTCCCTCACAAGCCACCTCACACATAGTTTAGAAGGATCTGGGATGGTCACCAGGGTCTGTAGGTTACAAAGATCTCTGTGTGCAGCACTGGGAGAAGGGGAGGGAGGTTATGAAACCTCTGAGTGCTGCACAGGAGGGGTAAGGCTGGCAGAAGGTACTGTTTGCTCACAGACACTGTGCCCTGCTGATCCTCTGGATGTCAGAGCTGGTGTTGTCCAGTTCCTTGGCCAGGAGCTGGAGTGGTTTCATGACCACCCTGGACCTCAGCCCTCAGGGGTGCAGCACGTGCACTGACTGGGAGCTCTTCTCTCGAGCTGCACAAAAGATGTGTGAGGCTGACACACCCTCAGTGGGATTTGGGATGACCCAGATCCTGGAGGTCATCACCAAGCTTAAGGACCTGGTGTACCTTTGAGTGATTAGGAGACCTCCTCTTTGTGACCTTAGGCTTTGAAAGGGCCCTGAAGGTAATGGCCTGGTTAACCAGCCCTGTGGACACGAGTTGTCCCTGCACATCGTGTCAGCCTCTGCTCCCCAGGCATAGTGCCACAAGAGTCACTCCCAATGAGAGGCTGCTTCACCACCCCCTGCACCCCAGCACTGAGAGCAGGACGTGAAGAATCATGGAATCACAGAAGCATTCAGGTTGGAAAAGCCCTCTAAGATGATCGAGTCCAACCCTTAACCCAGCACTGCCAAGCTGTAAACCACGTCCCCAGGTGCCACATCCACATGTTTTTTTAATATCACCAGGGATGGTGGCTCCACCACTGCCCTGAGCAGCCCGTGCCAGGGCTTGACAACCCTTCTGGTGAAGAAATTTTCCCTAATACTCAGCCTAAAACTTCCCTGGCACAACTTGAGGCAATTTCCTCTTACCCTGACACTGGTTACCTTGGAGAACCCTGAGCCCCACCTGGCTGCACGCTCCTGTCAGGACAGGATGACCAGTGCTGCAGGGTGACCAGCTCCGGCTCTGTGGCACCGCCACAGCTGAGCATCTCTCCTCTCTCCCCCTGCAGTGCAGCTCCCTGCAGCCCTGGCCTCAACCCTAGCAAAGTTAAGAGGCAACTCAACAGGATATCCAGGGGACCCACATCCTGGTATCATTTCCACCATAATTCCTTGCTGGGCATGTCACCTGTGATGTGGGCATGTAGGTACAGAGGGAGATACCCTTTTAAAAAACACATGTAAAGAACAGTCCTGCTACTTCCTTGTTTTGTCAAGGGACATGCTACAGGAAGCAGCTCTCAGGAGATGGGAATATTGCTGGCTTGTGTTACAGCTCTGTCACACGGGGAGCTGCTGGCCTTGTCCTCAGTAGCTCAGAAATGGAAATAACATTTTAAACATTGACCTTATACTAATCAGCATGAAGCACAAACAAGACTTCACATCACCTACTGTCTCCTTAGGTGAGTTTTTAAATAAATTCAGCAAAAAATAAATTAAAAATTCATTACATTACAAATCACTACATGACAGATTGAGACATATTTTTTTTCTAATGGATAAACACAGATACAGCATAAAATACATTTGAAATGCATCATTCTCAAAAGAAGGAGACAAAATGGACTTAAAACTTTAGTAGAGCCTCTGTTCTTTGTTCTAGCAACTTCAGTGGAATTAAAAATTGAAAGTTTTAATTAAAATTATTTTTAAAAAAGGACGCTACAGGCAAGACAGTGGCTCTATGACTGACTTTGCATAGTAGGTTCCTAAATAATATACATTCAGCACATGCTGCAGCACTGTAGAGAATGTCAGAACAGCAAGAAAGCAGGAGATTTTGGCTTTTGGAGAGGTTCTCTGGTAGATGGACTTTTGGCATCCTCAAGGCACAACAAAGCAGAGTAGCACTGTGGAAATAAAATGCATTAATTGAATGTTCCTGCTAAAGCTACAAGAAGGATGTTTCATCAGGCCCTTCTCAGTTTTAAGATCAGATGAAGGGTTCTGTTCTTCCACCTTTAGTTCCAGGGAGAAACATCACCTGCATTTTTCATAATTTCTTTGTGAACCGTAAGAGTAAAACCTAATCTTAAATTCAACTTTATTTTTTGGTCTGCAACTCTGTAGTAAGGGCCAAAATCTCTACCTGCAGAAGCAAAGCTCCTGCTGCAGAAGCTGCTCCTTCTTCTCCCACAGGATGAGTTATCTCTACAACCCCTAACACCAACCCCAGCCCACTCCAGCTCAAAGGCCTCAGAGCCCCATTCTGGTGAGTGCTGGTCCCAGCTCAGGCCCCGCTGATCTTGGCTTGAACCCCAAAAGAGAGGCAAGAAGGCTGTCAGTTCCTTACCTGCTTCCTTTCCAAAAACGTGTCTGAAATAAGAGAAACCAATAATTTTTTCTTGACTGCACTTCCACTGTCTGCAATAAATTATGGGTTTTTTTCTTTCTGATTAGTCAAAGTTCACAGGAACTAAATCAACATTCCAAAATAGAAACAGTGCAATGATATCTCTGGCAGATTTCAAAAATGAACACTTTGGCCTATTACTTAATGAAAGTTTAACACTTGCTGCCCCGGCATTTTATTTCAAAACCCTCCAGAGTCTGTGTTGTCCTGACCACCAGAAAATATTCTGTGTTAAAGTACTCATAATTAAACAATACCACAGGACAACTGCCATGCAACTTCACCCTGGTAATGATCAGTAAGAAGATGCCCCAATGAAAAGAGATAGTTCCTCCCCTGGGTGTAATTTAAGCCACCTTATTTTACATGTTTGACCTTGCCTGGATATCTGCCTTACTCTGAGGCTGGACTGCACTCTACAGATGCCTGGTTTTACCCACTGCCCTCACAATGAGAAATTAGCCCAGAAGACTCCAGGCATCTGCACTTGAACAAATGCATCTCAATCAAGTCACAGAAAATAAACACCAAATCTGACCCAAACAGCTGAGGTACAGTTTAGACCTCTGAAGTCTTGATGCACTGCTTTAGAGTTTTACAGGTCCTGGAACAAATTCTGTTAGCAGCATTTTCAAAATCACTGGCAGATCACTGATGCAAACAAACATTGACTAGTGTCAGGCCTGCCACCAATCCCTGCAGCAAACCCTTAGAAACATCAGCTTTCCCACTGACAACCACCTTGCAAGTATTTTTTTCATCTTTAATTCATATAATATCTGCTCTACTGCTTCTGGGAGCTAATATTTGACTCCAGCTGCACAGTTACACAGCACGACTGCTCTTTGCTACATTATTCAGTAACCTCTCTGTCAAACTTGTACTTTCCACAAAGAATGAAATCAGGCATGTTTGACAAAATCTGTTTTCCACAGGCTGCCACAGACTGTGGCCATTAGTCTCAGTCTCCCCTTGAGCTCCTAAAATCTGGATTTGTCTTTGCTCTCAGAGTCTCCTTCAGCCAGTAAGTCAGCAAGTCCCTGTCCTCACACCCTGCTATCCATGATCCCATCACATCGCACCACATCATCTGCAGCCCTTTAGTTTCCTCCCGTAATCTCTCTGCCTCCTTTTCCCTATTTCCCTTGAGCCCAATATATTTGTGGCACACACTGTGCAACATGTGCAGTTGGAGATTAAAGGAAGCAAACATACTCCAACTTTTTTTCCCTACCTTCTATATAATGAGAAAAAAATGAGTTCATAAATACTTTTTATCTTTCCTTGATGTTCCAGGCTCTTTGCATTCTTTCCCTTTATTTGCATTGGTTCTTCCTAATGGACAAACCTTGGGTACAGCAAAGCCTGTTTTTTCCTTTGCAGTGCTCCTTGATTTAGGGACACAGTGAAGGATGGAGCAGCAGTGGATCACAGAGGTTTGGTTCTCCTGACTTGTGCAGTCGTCTGGTACTTAGTCCTGGATCAAGGGCTTTACACAATTCCCCACTCAGCTATGGCAGGAAATCCATCCCACCAGCTGCAGGCATTTGGGGGGCGAATTGTAGAACACTCCCTAGACAGGAACTCGGTATAAACAGAGGAGCAGGTAGGGTTGCTCACCATAGATTTTCTGAATTCCCTGGAGGTCATCCTGGGGCAGCTTGAAGTTGTGTGTTTCCATGTACTGGTAGAAAGGAGCCATGATGGCACTGGGATCATTGGAGTGTTCCAGGCCCAGCGCGTGCCCCAGCTCATGGACTGCAACCAGGAAGAGATCGTTCCCTGCAGGAGGAAGGCACAGCCAGGTTAGCACACAGCCATGGCCTGAGTCCAGGCCAAGCCCCTCTTACCCGTAAAGCCAGAAGCAAATGCTTTGCTCTCCTACTGCACAGCAGGTCACAGTGCCAGGAGATGGTTTTAGTCCCAAAAGTCTGCACAGCCCTTGCCCATTGTCACAGAACAGCCCAGAGGCTGCCAGCCCATGAGCACCCCCAGAGAAGGGGAAACAGGCGGTGCCAGGAGTGAAAGGATAGTGACTGTAGATTCTTTTGTAGAGAGTTTACAGAAAATGTCCAACAAAATCGTCACTCTGATACCACTGGCACCTTATCTGAGAGCCAGGAGAGGTGAGAGCATGGCCAGTCTGATAATCAACAGGGGTACATGGTGGGGCATATGCTTTGTGCCCCTTCTGGGTCCTCTCCATGCTCTGATCTGACCTGGACCAACAAATCCTAGGGGAAGTCTGAAGGCAGCTGGCAAGGCAGGAGGAAGGACAGAGAAGACCAGGATAACACCTACTGTCCCACGTGGGCAGCCCCATCTCCTTCAGCACAGGCTCCTCAATGTGCTTTTACTCTGCTGGACCCTTGGCACGGCCATGTGTCAGGAGCTGAGCACAGGTAGCTCCATTCTGCCTCACTCCCACACAGGGAAAATGTTGGGTTGGATCCCAATGGTGGAAGACAGAAGGAGGAAGGAGAAAAGAAGGGTCAGGACTCTTCCTGACAGGAAGAGGAAGGGCAGAGGAGCCCTGTCTGGTACAGAAGAGTGAGAAGTAGGGGTACCTTCAACTCTACAGGCACACATTCCTCTTCAGTCCCATGGGTCTGGGACCCCCATCTCCTTGATCTAGTGTGGTCCCTGGATGTCCTACTCCATGAGGGCACTGGGAGGTGACCCAGGCAATGCTGCATAGGGATGAAGACACAACCAACAAGGACTGACTCAAGGGTCTCCTCGTGCCAGTAAAATGTCAGAGCCCTCAATTCTGCCTGAATTTGGGCTCCTTTGGTTTTGGGTCTTTTTGGCAAGGCAGAAACCAAGAGCACTTGCAATCAGACACCTGCAGTCAGTTGGCAGTGGCAGCTCAGTGGCTGCTCTGCAGCATCTCCAAACTGCTTCCCCTCACCTCCAAACTGCACCTGCTGTGGAGGCACCAAAGCTCAGTTCTGTGCACATGGCTGAGCTCTCCCTGAGACAGGAGTTGCAGCAGTGACTCACACAGAACCATCTCCACCTTTGAAATTGTTATTGCTTCACTGTTACCCACAAAAACAAGACAACGCAGTTTAAGGGGTCTGAGAGTCTTCACAGCAGGGAACTTCGCCAGCATGTGAAGATACCTGAAGCCAGTACCAAACAGTGCTCCCCCAGCCACACATTCCACACCAAAATGGTTAAATGATCTGAACATTTGAATTGGAGGGTGAAAGCATCTGAATATGCAAGAAATGTTAAAATACACAAATGCATTTCAAATAAATGTTCAAATACAAATATCCAAAAACATACACACCCTAAAATTTAGCGATATCTTTATGCAAAATTTTAGAATTTCTGTATTTGGGAAATTCAAATGGAGACATAGTAATTTTTTCTCATCTTTGATGAAAAATCTGGTGTTTGCAGAACAAGTCGATACAGTGTCCAACAGCATAGTATAAAATGCATGAAGTAGTTTTATGGTAAAGTTTGGAGGACTGATCACTCTTCATGGGTTTTCAAAAACACTCAAGCTTAGAAGATGCACCCAGATTCCAAATGGGATTCAGAGATTTAAAAGTTCTCTTGCAAGTTGAATGGACTTACTCTCCTGTATCACTTAAATGCTCATGAAAGCATAATTTTCACTGCTACCACAGCTACTATCACATGGAAGTCCACAGGAAAGGTCAGTCAGTATAGAACTGACCACAGAGATTCTGCTCATCACTCACAGGATCACAGAATCACAGAATTACCTGGGTTGGAAAAGACCTTTGAGATCATCAAGTCCAGCCTATGACCTAACATCACATTATCTACCAAGACGTGGCATTGAGTGCCACATCCAGGTTTTTTTTAAACACATCCGGGGATGGTGAATCCACCACCTCCCTGGGCAGCCCATTCCAATGTCCAATCGTTCTTTTTCAGTTTAGAATTTTTTTCTTAATGTCCAGCCTAAA
>WBMZ01017034.1:0-12924 GCA_013400975.1 Atrichornis clamosus | reverse complement strand
GAGGGGAGGGGAGGGGAGGCTTTTCTCCAAAGGCAGACTAATATAAAATGAATAAACAGGTCTAGACATAGACACTAGAACATAGACTTTAATCTTTGCACCTGAGAACAATTATCATTTTATAGAAAGTTTATTTTGGCCATGACTTAAAATCAATCACAAATTAAACAAGCTAATAATCTACAGGCTACAATAACTCACTCATGCTCAGGGCAGAGCCTCTTGTCCTTCATGAATGACTCTGGCTGCTGCTCAAACAGCATCCTGGACAACTTTGATTTAATGCAGCAAAGCCTGATTCACTTTTTTTTTTTTTTTTTTTTACCGGTTGCTGCAAAAGGAAGAGGGACTTCAGCATAAAAAGCTGTTTTCAGAACTGAGTGTGCTTGAGCCATAGGTAACAAATACACACCCTATGATTCATTTTCATACTAATTGTTAAACCGCAGCTGATCCCGATTTTCACAACTCATATGTGAGACTATTTCTAAAACTTTAAAGTAAATATAGGGCTAGAGAATACTTTCATGTATAAGACTGAGCCCCATAGCTTCCACAGAGTGGTGTGTGGCGTTAAGGAAAGAATGCTCATTTTACAGCTTCTGATCAGACCAGTCAGCGAAGAAGACCAATCCGATAGTCATTTCCTGATAAAATGCTCTCATTGAGCTGACTGCAAGAGATAGGGCACTGAAAACTGTGACCTAGGAGAATACAAGGAAAAAATGCAAAACTGTACAAATGAACTTCATAGTGCATGTCAAGGTTAAAGCATACCATATGTTCCTGAAAATATGCAGACACAACAGGGAGTTGTAGGGAAGTACAAATAAAATCCAGTACAATAGGTAGACAATCTTTTGCACCAAATTTACACTATTATTTGTTAAATTATTGTCCTTTAAAAGCGATTTTGTTTTCTATTGTTTCATTCTGTTATACAGAAAGAGTAATGTAATAATTATTGCAGTGGGGCATAAGATTTATAGTGCATTTATCTCAGAGTTGTATGTTTTGATGTGTTATTTTATCAGATACCTGTAATAAAAATATCTGACTGCGTTTCTGTGTCTGTTTGGGTTTATGTGACAAGGGGGTTCTATGCCTAGATTCTTAGAAATGGCAATTCACACATTAAAATCCATTGGAAATTCAGCTTTCATATTAGAATGAAAATAGCCAAGTAACCTAATGTTGATTTTGGTGTTGCTGTTGTTATCATCATTACTTAAACCCTTTAGTCTTGTCATGACAATTGCTATGGTAACTTGATTTTTACATCCTTTTTACTACAGTTGCTTACAAATGTTTATCATTTCCTCTTTCTTAAAAGTAAGATTATGTAAGTGAAAGACATGAACATTTAGCTGTTTGTAGATTGATCTATTTCCCATTGACTACTTCTCTATTTCCATTGAAATTCAACAAATAGGCAAAAGAGAAAGGTGAAAAAGGTGTGAAGCCCAAAAATAGCTACTTGAGTCATCAACAGATTGCCTGAAATTATTCAAACAAGTGTTTTTGAGAGAATGAGCTGTTTTCCTTAGGGCTGTGGGGGTGAATTCTAGAAGAAAAAAACCTACTCTAAAGAGGTCCTGAAGATCAAGGTGGAAAAACCACACAATTTTGGAAAGAGTAGGACAGCAGACAGTTACCTCAGGAAAGTCTGAGCTAACAGCATCTAAAAACAACCTGTCAGTGCCTGTAGAGAAGTCATTGACAAGATGAAGCCAGGTGATGTGAAGTGTGATGACAAGGCCCAATGGGCATAAATTGAAACAAGAGGAGGTCCACAGCGGATATATGGAAACACATTTTGACCATGAGGACACTCAAGCAGTGAATCAAGTTTCCCAAGGAAGCTGTACAGTTCCCACACCTGGAGGTTTTCAAGACTTGACTATATAAAGTGCTGAGCAACCTGTTTTGACCTAACAGCTGACCTTGCCTTGAGAATGAGGTTGGACAGATTTTCCAAACTGAACAATTCTGTGATTCCAAAATAGTTCAAAGAGCTCTTTAAAAGGTTCTGGGGATTGAAGGCAGAGAACACATGCTCCTAATATCTAACCAATTTCTCCCCTCTAACCTGCTTACAATCAAAATGTCTGTTTTGTTTAGAAAGAGCAAACTGAATGATAAAGTTGATGTATTTTGAGAAACAGTCTGGCAGGCACTTTTGAGAAGAATGTTACCTTCTCCTCTGAGGCAGGTAACAGTAACGTGAATGACAATGTTTACTGATCTTGGGTATAAAAGATCTGGTCCCAGAGGTTCTCTTGCGAATCTAAAAGCAGGTAGTTAATTCAGATGATGTTAACAGATTTTGTCAGAATTTGGCACGGTAAAACTTCGTTGCTTAAACAGACGTACTCCTGTAATGGTTATTCAGTTAAGTGGGCTTTTCTCCTTTTGGTTGTTTCTGAGTTTCGAAACACACAGCTGACAGATGTGTGTGGTGCAGTGCACTCTGACTGCTGACCTATTTATGGTGTGTTTCTGGGATAGATGACCTGTACCAGAGAGTCTCTGGGTCAGCTGTTCAAAAAGCTGTTACACAAAGAAAAAGATGACAATCGGCAGAGTTGGTCTTAATTTGGAAGTTGGATACTGACAAAAATGGAAGGATATATTTTCCCGGGCTTCAGCTGCTTAAATGGAGGGTATTCCCTTGAAGTTCTACAGAAAGACTTGAAATATGGAGTGCTACTGCCTGACATACTGAATTCCCTACTTCCTCATTGATTTTCTAACACAACCTTAATGCTGTGTTAGCATCATTTCTCTGTTCATTCCATCTGCTCTTAGGTCTCCCCCGCTGTTTCCTAGGAGATATATTGCCGCGATGCCTGCATCTGTAAGTCAGTGGCAGATATGGGGCAAGAGCCACGTGGTTAGAGGTAGCATTAGTATCACCTGAGCATTTTGCAGGTTTCTCAGGGGATCCCACCACCCACTGTCTCTGAAAACCGGAGGGAGCTCCAGTTTAGCAGTCAGCTACTTCGGAGTGCTATGGGAAAGGGATGCTGTGGCTTCTCAGCTCCTTGCCACTTCTACTTCTTTCTTTCAACCTAACACCTCTAGTAAAAAAAAAACCTAAATGTGGGTCATTTTTTCCAGTCAGTCTATTTAGTGAACATTCTAATCTTATTATCTTCACATTTTGATGGGATTTTTCTTATTTACAATGCATTTATCTAGGCTACTGGCCGTTTCTGTTATGGTGGTCAGGACATGCCTTTTTCATATCCTTTCAGATATGGTCTAGGAGATTAATTTCAAAATATAATAGTAAGCATAAGAAACTGAATATTGCAATTGAACAATGCATTTAAGGGATGACACAGAATATCAGGGTTACTAAATCTTGCCTTAACATCTTCCCTGTTCTTTCCATGGTAGGCACACAGAAACCTCACTATAGCTAACAAAACATATTGAATCTTATGGCATTTCTAAAAGTATGACTCTTTCTCACAAGTGACCCAAACTTCAGCAATGAGCCCTTAAGCATAGTCAGAAACATGTTATATAGAAAATCATTAATTTTTCCCATATATATAATGAATTCCATGGTTTATTTCAAATTGTATTTATCTTTGGTTTTGTCACAGGAAGAATAGATATACTGGAACTTTTTAATATCAAACAGCCCAATGTGTTTTTGTTTATGCATAACTGTGAAAAAAATGGAGTATTTTCTAAATGTATACAAAAGGAAAGAGAATTTGTGACAAAAGTCTACATAATATTAATCAATAACTTATCAGGGTTAGAGAATCTATTCATTAAATGGGATCAGAATCATAGTAAAAGTTTATAGCTTAAGCATTAAAGGTCCACAGATAGAAGAAATACAGCCATTTTTCTTGATGGCAAGAAGAATATTAGGAAACATAATATAGCAAGAGTTATGATACAGTGAAAGCTACAAATCACTGATAGATACTTCCTAAAAAAACCCTGTCAGTGTCTTCAAAATAAATATGTAATATTTTTGTAGATGTTAGGGACATCTCATAGGATGTGTGAAATAACAGATATTTGAGCAGTTAGGTTATAAATGAGAAGTTTTACTCTTCCTTAATTCAAGAGACTTAATTTCAGAGTTAAAACTAAATTCAGTTGTTACAGTGTTGCAATTGCATATCGTCACGTTTAAATATGATTATGTGACTAACATTTAACACTGGAAAGAAAACAAGAGACAGAAGGAAATACTAAAGTAAAATAATATGCTTTTCATGCAAGTATAACACCAACTAAATTTAAACAAGATAAATAATTAATTTCATAATATTTTTTGTAAATTCGGCCTTCAGTGACCTGTATTTCAAAATAGGATCTGACAAAAGAAAAATCCCTTACACCATCTGAAACATTAAGAAAGCTTTAATAAAGTTCTGTGTTTTGAAGGGTTTGCAGAAACATAATGAAAAAAGCAAAACATTTCTCAGCTGTGTCCTTCAATAAAATGCATAACATGTTTGGCTAAGAAGGAATCAAGGAACAAAGTTTTCTGTTGACAAAAGGCTTTTTTTTGCTATCCCAATCCAAATCTTCCAAGAGATACCCTACTCCCCTCCATGACTCCCATCATGAACTACTCTAAAACAAGCTGAAAAGACCCATGACCTAGACCTCTGGTCTACTGTACCAAAACTGAAGAAAAAAACCCCAAAACTTTTAAGCAGGTAATACTAGAAACAGAAAAACTATTGTAGTTTGAAATAATGTAAATTCCTTCTACATGTCCTCAGTAAATATTTTGTCCATTTCTGCCTATGGGAAGTGATCTTTATTACTGAAAAAAGCCAGAACTTAGTTGAACCTGGTTGCAAAGAGAATGCAATATTCAAACTCACTTGGCCTTCACTAAAAGAAGCTTTTGCAAAAACATCGATGATATACACAGCCTTCAAAGAGTAGAGCTAAAACTAACATTCTAAAGTACTTATAATTTATTTAACACACAAAGAAAATAACAGAAAACCTGCACTTATCCAGACCAAGAGACTTGGTATTTTTTTCTTCATCACAGATGTCGATGGGTGCACTAAAATGAGCCACATACATTTCCTAGAGATTGGATAGCATTGAAGTGAATGAGAGTAGTTGGTGAAGTGTTTAATACAGATAAAGAAAATCACAAAATGCCAACAAACTGAAAATATGCTGTTTCTTATAAATACATCTTTGGCATGCTTAATTTTCATACTGTTCAACTCTAAACCAGAATTCAGCTTGGATGACATTTACAAGGACCTACTCCAAAAGGGAATATATGGACAATTTAAATTCAGAGTGAAACTAAAGCATAGCAAACAGGGATATGCTTCAGTGCTGTGAATATTTACACCATCATGTGAACATTAACTAGGTGCCCCCATAAAATGAGAGTATTATGAACAGAAGAATGAGAATGAAACAGTAAACAAATTCAAACTTGGTATATCACATTTCTTAAATGTTCTCCAATACATTAAAAAACCACAAAGAGCTCATCTTCTTGCCTTAAAACACTACTTTAGCCATTATTCAGCAAACAAGGTGACTTGAATATTACAAAGCCTTAATAAAATATTCCTGAGATTTCTTCCCAGATTTTCAAACAAATACTAAAAACTCACGTAGCTTGACTTCTAGTAAATAATTAAATCTCAGAAACAAATCTAAAATGTTTTAATCTTAAGTCATAGTTCAGGACTTTCTTTCTAAAGTTTCCATTTACGGATTTAATCTTCCCTCTCAGCAAAATGAAAACATAATTTTTCCTACAGATACCAATATTTTAATCTAGATCTATGGACTAAAAACCAAAACTGCCTTCTTGGAGTCATATATGACCTTGAAAATGAAAAAAAATCAGACCTTGAATTCAAACACATCTGATGACTTAACGCATCCTTACTAACAAACACAATGAAGTCATACCCAGACCTGATTGCTTTAATTTGAAGAAGTTTTCACTAAACAGTGGCTTTAGCTGGCCATTTTTGTTGATGGTGTATTCACAGGCCAGCCTTTTTGAGCTACAGTATATTCATGTATCAGTCAACATTGTGATAAAAATAGTTTTGGTTTGTAACAAGGAAAGTCTTCCTCGACATAAAAAATGTATTTTGCCTTTAATTCATTAGAGGTACTCCCTGGCTAGATGTTCGTGGTTGGAAGATCAAAAAGCAAGATGTGGACTCAAAAAGAAGACAAGTGTAGCAAGAAGTGGCATTTTACAGCAATTTTTCAGTCTGTGTCTTAAAAATGTAAACTTTGTGATGTATTCTTTTTCCTTTGAACATCTGCATTTTTGGATCTGTTGGTCTCAGAAATATGTCAATGTAATATTTCTGTACTTTGAGGAGTTCAGGAAGTAGAAGTGAGGAAGCTCAAAGAGATTAATAGAAAGGGACTGGATTAAGGGCGTGTTTTAGTTCAGAGTTCCCCGAGTCAAGCATCAAAGAAAGGCTGCCAGGAGACATAGGGAGCGTGTTATCCAACACAGTTGTTCTGATGCCCTCAAGCTCTGCTCTGATTCTACAGTGGCAATGTACACAGGAACTTGCAGCTACTGAACTATATCTATTCTTGAAATACATAATAAAATAGTTTATATGACTATGTTTGTTAGTGCTGAAATTCCAAGGAGGATTAATCTTCTGCACTCTGGTACTCTGAAGTTGCTAGTACATTGCTGACTTTTTTTTCCCCCTGCATAAAATCTGCAAGAGTTACACGGGTTACTTCTGCAAATCCATATTTTTTAAATTTGTACCTCTATACACTTTCAAAACTTTAAAAGCATTTTAATATCTTTATTTCAATAATTGTGTTAAATTATGTGCTGGAAATGACTATGCTTGGTTTGGATATGTATTACAAAGGCTTGCATTGAACTTATGAGACTTCTGGCAGCTAAACTGCTAAGGACTTATTTGAAAAGAAGAAATGGTTAATGACAGGTGTGTTGTAGAAACACCAGTTATCCTATAGCAGATGATGAACATATTTCATTCAATATTAGAAAAATTAAGATGAGCAGTACATTAAGTAGTTTAATACAGCGGAAAAAAGAATTACTTTACAAACATTTGTTTACTCCAAAACTTAACAGCATTCTATCACATATTGTTCAGTTAACCAACTACATACTATTTTCTATTCCAAGCAATCCTGTAGGTATAGTGATTTTAAGCAACCACTTATTGTCACTTCTGAAAGTTGCCTTAGCATCATGAGGCACTTGGTGATTCCACAAAACAATGGCAAGCCTACTGCTCGACAGGAGAGGCACAAATGGCAGTGATGTTCAGAGAACACATTAGTAATAAATCAGCAATAAATCACTAAGTAAGGTATGCAGGGTTATTACTTTCTTTTAGCTACATCAGTCAGAGATCTAACAGTTCTATGGCTTGTTATGATGTCTCCTTCTGCACATTTTCAAGAATCGTACTCTAACTTCTAAGCAATTTCTACTTGCCTTTCGAGTACCAGTGTGTTAATAAAAAGACAAAAACACTGTAGCACAATCCTATTACAACTATTATAATGAACCAGAATTTGTGCTTTTGATGTTGAGCCTTTGAACTTTTTTGCTTTGAAATTTAGTTATAAAACACACAAGTCTACCACAGAGAACACAGCTTATCTAGAGGGAACAATACCAAAAGGGATTTTTGGAAGGGAAAAAAACTATGAAAGATGGTAAATATTTTCCCTTGTCTGTTAATATTTAACCAAAAACACCAAGTCCTATGAGTATAAGACTAAATTGATGTAATTATTTTAAGCTAAACACAAATAAAACAATGATATTAATCTTTAAGGGCAAATTTAATACAATCAATTTCATACCTTGTTATGTGTCTGAGTTTGTCCAACCAGGATAAGGATATTTGATGAGATAATAGACAGGCAGAAATTGATTAGAATTATGGACCTCTCAGATCTGATGTACCTGTTCAAATAAACAAAGAAAATGTACAACTTTTCTAAAAGGAAAAGAACAAGTAAATCACACAAAGCTGTGTTCTTAGTTCTTACATTAAATATTGGAGACACTCCGAAAGAGAGATGCTCTCTTTTGAGTGCTCAGAAAGAGTATCAGAGAGCTATCACATTACAAACATTGAAACTATGACATTTTGATAGATATGCCACAATTTCCTCTTAGTATGTTGGTATATTTTAAAAATAATCTATCAATGATCTTTTGAAAACTGCTAGCAACACTGTTCTAACACCATGCTGATAATAATGGACTTGAATGCATTCATGTCAGGAACTTCTTATGCTCTCTGCTTGTCCTGGGGAATATCCACAGCTGGCATAGACCACTCATAATTACTAACTTCAGCAAAAATATGGTGATTTACATAAACAGAAGATTTGGGCCATGATGCATAAATAAGATGGAGGTTGGTTGATGATACTATGGCAGTGAATTTTGAAACACATTATTTGGATAAGGATAACATTAATCTTGATGTTTCAATACTACTGCAACATCTTCATAAGACTGAATGTGAAAAAATAACCAAGTGTATATGGAAAGATTAAATTATAGCAGTGAGTTTCACAGTTTCTCTTGCAAACTTATCATATTCATTTTACAAATATGTTTAAGATTAAAAAGTCAAATAGTCTTATCACATATTTCCTTGCAAGGTGCAAGTATTCTCATTTTTCTGTATACAGCCTTTTATATGCTTCAGAACAGAAAGAATGATTATGGTTTCAAGTGAAGTACCCTTCTGACCTGATTTTTAGAGCTGTTAACAGTAAATTTTGACTACTAAAATAAATGAAAGTTAAGGGTGCTCAGTTCCTCTGAAGCCCGTGCCATATCTTTATATATTCTATGACCTACACTATATGCTTCTCACTGGAGTTCAGTTAATATTGCTATCTCCTCCATAGCTGACACTCTGAGGAAGTAATAAAAAAGGCTGTTGAACCCACAAGAAAAGTAGAGCTTTGGACATGAAATTAATTGTAGTCCTTTTTGCTCAGATATCAAGAGATACAGCATTACATTATTTTAGTTAAAGACAGAACAGCGCTGATACCATAATCCATATCCTCCCTTAAACTGTAGCAACATTCTTAAGGCAAGTTCTATGCATTTGCAAACAAATACAGACAGTCCAGTGCCTTTGTTCACACAGACAGTGTGCTGCTACTTTCCAACTTGTTAACTATTGATTTACCTGGGCCAGTTCCCAACACTGAGTATCCACGACTACAAAGGACATTAGTGATTGAGTAAATACAGTGCGAACAGGAGCTCACGGCATTGACTTAAGCCAAAACACATAGCATTTTATCTCCACTTAGAAGTTCACAGAATTGTAGAATCATAGAATGGCTTGGCTTGGAAGGGGGTTTAAAATCATTTATTTACAACCCCTTGCCATGGGCTGGGATGCATTCCATTGGATCAGGTTGCTCAAAATCCCATCCAACCTGGCCTTGAACACTTCCAGGAGGGAGGTAACCACAACTGCTATGCACAACCTGTTCCAGTGCCTCACTACTCCCACAGTAAAGAATTTCTTCCTTATATCTAATTTAAATAATAGAGCAGACCAGTTCCACTGAGCATGACAGTATTTCTATCCAAGTGCTAAATATATCAGGGAGTGCAAAAATAACACTATAATTCTTCAGTTGGGAATTATATCCTGAAATATGCTCATTCTTAGTTTTGACAGACAAGAACTGATAATTTTTATACTCTTTTATCATAACTTATGTAACTAGATATTCTTAATAATTATATGTATTTCTAATCCTGTGAGTCTCTGTGGTATATGAGAGTGAAAGAGAAATGGGTGTAAAATTATCAAGCTGCTTCTAAAAGCAAAATATTACTCTAAAATCATTATTTTATCCCCTTGTTTCTTATTACTTTCTTAATAATTTATTTTTCTTTTATTAGTGAAAAAAGTTAAATGAGAATCCATGTTCATTTTTTAAAGATATTTATGACTTTTGCATGACTTTTCATCTTACTTTTGTGTTTCTTCTGCACTAAGACATCATGCTATTTCCCATTACTTCTCAAATTAATTTACTCCATAAATATTTATTGCACTTTTAAGTCAATATAATATTTTAATATTGCAAACTCAGGATGGAAAGCCTCTTACTGGAATGTACCACCACACTATTCAAGACTATTTTATGTTGTGGTTTTCATTCAAACTCATAACTGGTGTGAATAAACTCAAAATCAATTGACTGAACCTCCCTAAATGTGCAATACCTGATGTGCCACTCTAATAGGCTTATTTTATCATGTATAAGTTTTGTTTAAAAATGTAAATGGAAGAAAGGCAGTAACACATATAGGCCAGAAGCCTCACATGAAATATATCATATATAAGAATCCTGTTTTTATTTAGCACTATGAATACCCCACCAAAAGTGTAATAGCATTCACAATGAAGAGGAGAAAGAGAAGAGTGGACTATAGCATGCATTATTTTTTTTTTTTTTTTTTTTTAGTTTTCCAAACAATAAATGTTGGATCTAACACTCCCTTTAAATTGCAATTCAACTAAATATAACTATATTTTTACATTCAGCTTTCTCAACCCATAACATACCTCCATAACGCTGCATAGACAACTGCTAGGGTGATCAAGGCCAAGCAGGAAAGACCACTGCCTACTATTAAGGTCACTGAGGGTGTACCAGATGATTCCATGATCTGTAGGTTACAACAGATAACCATGAAGAAAAAACATCCTCCAGCAATTAAAACAACATGCTTAAAAAAAAAAAAAAGCAAAATTATAAAAGCAGCCACACTGTCATAGATAGTTTCAGCAATACTACTTATGAAGCAGAAGTCAACTTATATTCAAAACTGATCCATACATAACTCTGAGATCTGCTTAATACATTCCTCAGAGGCCTTTGAGCTTTAAAATGCCCTGTAATATCTGCATGATACTTTCAAAAATAAAGTAGTAATATTATAATGTAACAGGAGACTATGACGTTAGCACAAGTTTAAATGACTCCCCAGCTAACATTAATTAAAAGATATATTACTCTTGAGAATTAGCTATATTTAGAATTGTGCATTAAACAAACAGCTCGATTTCACTGTAATATATTAGAGATAATCCAGCAATTTGTCCCAGATTTTGATTCATGCTTGTTGCAGAATTACCAAACTTTCTGACTTTTAATAACTTTGACTTCAATCCACTATTCTCACATGCTTAATTTCCTTGGGCCTATGATTGCCTGGAAGGAATGGGAGGATATCTATGGCAACAGTATCACAAGCCTTCCATTAAAAAAAAGCCACACATTCAGAATTATTTCATTTTTACTCTGTGTATTAATAAATAATGAAAATAAATGAATGACCTTGAAAACAAACTAGCTTTCCCTACTGTAAGAGAAACTATTATCCTCAGATACCAAGTCAGTTTTTTCCTCTGTACGTATATGTGCTCATGTTCTGAAATAGACATGGGTTTGCCAATATATATGGAAGAAATTTAGACCTAAAAGTTTGAAAGGATATCATGCCTGGTTTACCAAAATGCTTTTTAAAGCCTCAGGGATGTACTGTAAATTACATTTATGAAGATACTTTTTGTCACCGAAATAGGATATAAGACAGATGTACTTTTAGGCCAGATCTCAGGCAGAAGGTAGTATTTTATTTCAATCACTTTTTTTTCCAAACTGATTTACTTTGCTATTAAAAAGAGTCTGCTCATATGTTTCCCAAACCAGGAAAATGAAATCATGCTTTAGCAGGATAACTTCACAAATATTTGCTTTTTAGCTATTTTTACATTCAGTAATAATGGGAGTGTCTGCTCATACACTTAATGTTCTCTCTTTCTCGTGAAAACTTGATTATTTTTCTTACATCATATCAACAGACTACATAGAAAATCTGTGCTGAAAATGTCCAATGCAGATCTGCAATCTGTTTAACTACAGTATCTAGGGTTTTCCTACCAAGAGCAATAATAGAGCCCTGTATGTTACCTTAATTGTTCAATACAAAAGTTTTCTACACATTTGGACCACAATTACAAGGCTTTCTCTAAAAAAAAATACAGAGTTCGAGAGCATGCAAATTTCACAAGGATTTAGTTATATCACAGAATCTGAAATTCATTTATCTGAGACACTGTAGACACCAGGAGACTAACATTTGACTACCTGCAATATTAAACAATTCCTCAATGCAACGTCTGCAATATACCTGAGAGTAAAGCTGGACCAGCTCCCCCCTCCCCCCGCAGTCCCCCCCGCATTGCCTTTAACATTAAAACTGGGTTTTTTCCCCCCCTCTTTGTTACTTACTATTTCTCTAGGTTGCTGAGCCAAAATGGCGAAGGTAGAGAGACGATCACATAAGCATTTCGTATGGGATGCATCGGTAAGCACAGTTTTACATCCCTGGGTGGACCAGGTTCCCAAAGAGTCGTTCCTGCAAAGGAGAGAGAGAGGAGGGGGTGGGGGAAATGGGGGTAATTACGCCTGACGGCCGGTTCCGTGAGGAGACAATGCAGTGGGACCGCGAGGAGCGCGCCGCGGAGTTCCCGGACAGCGGCGGGGACTTGTTGTGGGGCAGGGCGGGCGCGGAGCTGTCCGGGCGGCGGTGCTGAGCGTCCGGCGCGCTGCTGCGCGGAGCCCCGCCAGCCGCGGCAGCAGCCGCCCCCTGCGCTGCCAGCCACCTCCGAGCCTCACCAGAGCACTGCGAAAAACTCATCGGGGGAAGAGGGGGAGGCTTTTCCTCTCTCTCTCTCGCTCTCTCTCTCTCTCTCTCTTTCTCTATTTTTTTTTCCCCCCTTTTCCTACCGGCTCTGTTTCTGGCCTTTTGTGACAAATGCGATGTTCGGTAGTTGCAGTGTCTTTTTTAGTCCCTTTCTTTTTCCACCCCCC
>WBMZ01017031.1:0-12829 GCA_013400975.1 Atrichornis clamosus | reverse complement strand
GTTTGTGAAGAGAGATAATAACATTATTAGATTAAAATACCTAGCTGGGAAAAGCACAGTCATATTTGGATTATTAATACATTTCCAGTCTGAAACAGAAATAGCAAGCTTTAATCTGAAGATAGTACTTAAATATTTTAATTCCGTAATGGGAGAGAGGAAAGGAACTCAGGTTTTTCCTTTCTGGTAAAACTGTTGCAAAATTTTTGTTCACGTTAGTTTAAAAAAAACCATTTGTAATAGCTATGAAATTCTAACAAAAACATGCTTATAACTGTCCTTGACCAACAAAGGTCAATAAATTCTATTTTGTTGTAAGGGAATTCAGCAATGTTCTCCGGTATTTCAGCTAATGGCATTATGTGCCTGGATTCCTTAGTGTCCTCTCACAATTTCCCCTGCAGCTTAAATACTGTGCACTGTACATAAAGTTGTCCCTAATTAAAAACCATCATTGTGGATAACTGCTGTTCTGGGAAAAAAATATATTTTCACTGTAGAAAACCAAGTAGCCCAATTCTACAAAGAGAATGCAGTTCCTCAAAACGTGTTGTCATGTGCATCCTCAGAACACAAGCTTAAATGAATGTGATGAAACTGTGGTTACAGATATTAATTCTAAAGAAATGAACAAGGAAACAATTTATTTTTGATGATTCAGTTTGTTAGCACATATTTCTTTGTGCAGCCAAGCCTAAAATAAAACTGTATTGAAACTTCTATACATCACTTGATGAGGGTTTCTGAACTGCCATTCAGCTCAGCAATGTTCCCAAAATGCCTCAATTCCAATTTTACTTTATATTTCAATTCATACGGCTTCACCCTCCCTCCCCTTTGCCATGTATTCTCTGGAGATCCTAAACAATCTACAGAAATTCCTTTTTATTGCCCAGGTAATAGTGTTATTTGAGGCTTCAGATTGTTTAGGTGCACCCCAAGTAAAAGACTTAGCGAGTGCTGAAACTCTGAAATTGTAGTTAGATGAGAGCCAGGCTCCTTGCTGCTTCTGTTCCAGACTAAAGCTGAAATTGTGATGAATTTTGACTTTTCTGACACTCATCTGGGTTTAAGTTTGTACGAGCAGCCCAAATTTAAACACAATTCCAGGTTAGAGAGACGTGCAAGGTCTCTGCTGGTCCAGCTCAAATAAAGGATGTAGTTAAATACCTGTTCCCATATATCTTTGTGGGAAGTGAAACAAAAAGACTATTTCCCTCGACAACCTTTTATGACAGTTATGGCATCAAGTAGAGAACCTGGGTATTGATGTGACAACTGGGCCTGGCTTTTTTAATTTGCTGGGATGACTCAGAAGTGTGTTATTGACAGGTGTTCTTTTCCTATTTTTTTGTGTTACAACCCAAGTCATAAGGAATGTCTGTGTTACTAACACACAACTCTCACTTGTTTGTTCTTAAAGCATCTGGGTTTCAGGTTTCTGGGCAGAGAAACTAACGGGGAGTCATTAGTTCCTGCTGATGGCCAGGATTTTGTAATGCCAATTTGTGATGTGTTTGTGGATACTGCGTATAAGGAACTGGGTATGATAATGTTGTTTTAATTCATTGTTGACCTCCTTTTGCAGCGACACTCCTAGAATAATTTGTGAATACTTTGAGATACTCTCATTTCTGAACTGTGTTTGCTCACTGTTTAGGCAAAATAAATACTGTACCACCAAAAACTGCTTGGGTCCAGAAAGCAAATCAAGTGACATGATTTGATTCCTGGAAAAGCAGGAGGCACAGCACAGAACAGAACAACTGGGGCTGGCTTTATTGCACTCAATAACAGACCCCTTGCTGCCTGAAGGGAATGACAAGAAATTTCACATGAAAATGATACCAGCATTATAGTATTTTTAAAAATACATTAATTGTGAAAGGAAGCAAATATGTAAGTAGGTTAAAGTTACTTAAGTTTAGGTAACTTATTTTTCAGGTACTTAAATATTGTGAAGCACTGGCAGGGTGATAATGAAACATGTTTTTCAATTCAGAAAAGTGCAGTAAACCAAATTCAAAGGGTATTATCTCTTTAATAAACATGGCAGCGTACTGTTCTCAGGTAGTTCATGATGATTAATCCAGGATAAATTGTGACTTTACACCTTAGCACTTACTTGCTTCTCAGTTACCCATTTCATATCTGGGATTAAACGCTGCTTTCACTCTGAGTAATAAGTGCTCTCACATAAAGACATTGCAGGTCTTTAGTAACAACTTAGAAATCACGTCATCATAAACTTCTTTAAAAGTGGTATCAGCAAACCTGGCTCAGCTGAAGGGATTGCTTAGAAACAGCAGTCCATTACTCCTTTCAACCAGTGGAGTGATTAACTTTGGCTCATCCTACCTACCACCAGTAGAATAAAAAAGGTGACAAATGAGATGATGGTTTGGAGCTTACCCCCATTTCCTCCATCCCTGACTCTGGCACAGGCTCCTGTCCCGACTCAGTGCCAGGCCCAGGAAAGTGGCACCACCAGAGCTCTTGCACTTCCCTCTTGTGGAAGTGGGAACTCCACGTCCCATTTGTTTTCCTCTGGTTTTTCATAAGGATGAAAAAGAGATCACACAAGTACATGAAGGGAATATCCATTTCCTCATCTCCTAAATTCAAAGATCACATCTTTGGATTGTGAAGTCTCTCAGCTGCACGTTTCTAGAAACTGGGCGGGCACAGAAGAGAAATCTGGCTCTGTGCTTGATCCATGTCCCTTATGCCTGGCTATTGTCTGTTTCCAGAGACAGTGTCCTGGGCAGATTTTTGCTGTGATTTAGGATAGCCATTCCTAAACTCACAAAAGCAAGGGCAGAGCTTCTTTCCTGTCCGAGCCCCTCTCACACCTCCTCAAGCAAGCGATCCCGACAGATAGAAACACAAGGAGTGTAAGGGGCTGGAAAAAGCTTTAATGAAAAATGAGTAAATGTGAGGGATTCTGGGAAAACAGAGCCATGCAATTTCTAGATTTTTACTTATTTGTACACAAGGACATCACTGTTGTCAGGGAAGGCTTGACTCAGAGGTATGCAGTTACATTGCTACAAGTTGGACATAATGAAAATATTTAGGATTTGAGGAGATTTGTGACCTCTTTAACACCTGGAGGTTCATAGGAGGAGGCAATTACACAGAGTGTAGCTGATTGCTTTGTGCTGGCTCCCTGTCAGGTCTCAGCCAGCCGTGAGGGAGGTGATGGCTTGTGCTTCTTTCAGATACCCACAGGCAGCCCCATGTGGGTCAGTGCTGGTGTGGAACAGGCAGCCCTTGCTGAAACCGGTGATTCACACATTGCATAGCTGGTTTTCCGTAGGGAAAACCCCTTTTTGTTTACCTGAGGTATTGTCTCCCTTTCCCCTTGGCTAGGAGGGATACTGCAGTACCATTCAGTAAAGGTTAACTATCACAAATAATTAATATCAGGCACAGTGGAGAGCACCTGAGGGAAAATGAACTCAGACATAGCGTGAAATGATTCTGTGACGTGGTGGGAAAAGACCTCCCCTGGATAATGAACAGGAGAAGAGCAATTTGTGCTGCAGTATCCAGGGTCATTCTTTCCTTTAGAAAAGATAGGATAAGGCTACCATGTCTTTCAGGTAACTTGAGTGGCTTTTGTGATTTTTAATGTAGCAGGTCGATCTTCCAGGAGAGCTCACTGTTTAGTGGGTGTTTTGTCCACAGAAAAGATAACCTAGCACGTTCAAATGGAGTAACCCAATGTTTCCACATTTTCCATACTAATCTAGTATTAGGAATACTTACAGGAAGTGCTGACAAATGCAGAGCAATAGTTGGGTAGTCCTTAAACTAAAATTAATTAGTAAGCATGCTACTATTCAGTTCAGAGGCCAGATGTCTGTTCCAGAGCTGTATTTACCTCTGAAGACGCCCTGTAAGGCTGCAGCCAGAGAAGGTTTCTCTTCACTGTGGAAGCTCCCGGATTTGATTGTTCAGTAACACCTCCCCGAGGAAAACATCCAGTAAAAATGTTTCCAGCGAGGGTGGGTTTGATTCTTGTGAAGGAGGAACACTCAGGTTCACGGTGGTGATTTCGGCACCACCTCCTGAAGTCATTCCCCACGTACTCCCGTCGCTCCCAAGCCTCCCCTGCAGTCCGCAGCTGCCTTGTCCTCCCATTTCAGCAGTAATTTGACTCCTAAAAACCAAACACAGCTTGCTCTTCTTTTGTTCAGTCTTCCCCCTGTGTCCCCCGGGCACTGGGGTGCAGGTGGGCTGTGGTGGCCATTCCAGTCTGTCCCAAGAGCTCTGGGAGCTGCCGTGTGCCAGGCCCGAGGCAAACACGGCTCGGTGCTGTGCTCTGCACGCCCCAAGCGCAGCCAGTTGAGATAAATGAGGCTGCGGCAGACAACCCTGAGACAGTCGCACAGGAGAAAGGGATTCCCAGTCTGGAGAGGCTGTCCTTTCCAGCTCAGCAAAGGAAATGGCCCCTTTTGCTGAGCAGTATTTCTGTGGCTAACACTGGGAGAGGCTGAGGCTACTAAGGGCTCAGGGAACTGGAGAGGGATATCGGGCAAGCACTAATCCATCTGTCCAGGAAAACTCCAAGCGTAACTCCTACAGTGGCTCGTTTCCTCCTCCTTTCCTTGCCTGCCCATAGTGGCAGGGATGCCGAAGGCCATGGCTGAGCACAGCACCTCCAGCCTCGGGCCACCTCCACAGTGCAGGGGACGATTGGTGTGAGCTGTAACCCACTATAAGAAAACACAACTGCCCAGAGCTGGCCTGGTCCATGACTGGGACACTTGGCAGGGGTCAGTGGGCAGCTTTGTTCCCACATCCACACCAAGTAAATGAGGTCCTGATAGTCTGTGCTACAGCTCCCTGCTCAGCATAGCCATGATTCATTGGCACTGTGGGAATGAGCTGCAGGGACTCCTGAGCCCAGGAGAGATCCCAGAACTCATTTAGTGAAAGTCTCGTGTGCCCCGCAAATGCACATCTCTCTGGGCACAGGCACTGACTCTGTTCTGGAGAGTTTTAGTACATTCAGATTAAAATAGAGTGAGAGTTAACTGGGCACGAGGAAACTGCTCTACCTTGCCCAGGTGTCCATTGATTCTGCAGTTTTGGTGTGATTTGGAGACTTACAGCAAACCCAGGAGGGCCTTTGCAGCACATGGCCTAAACCCCAGTGATGTTTCTGCAGGTTGTGGTTCTCTGGATGAGCTTTGTGAAGGTGTTACCCAAAGAAATACCAGCTAGGATAGCTGTGGGATAGAAATCTGGGGATACCAAAGCTGGGTCTGATTCTTTCAGCTGCACAGCAGCGACCCCCCTTTACATGGCAGCCTCTGACACAGAGGTACTCAGGGCATCCTCTGCATCCCGGTACAGCAGAGACACAGCCAGGGGCACAGGGTGCCTGGGGAGAGAGAATGGCTTTCTGCTCATTGTGTTTCCAGTTCTTTGAAAGCCTTGGCAGTCCCACAGCAAGGGATCACTTCCATAGCAAAACAGTGTGACTGGTCTGTGGGGGCGTTGGAAATCAAAAACCTGGGATTTCTATTTCCAGTAAGCCCATTATCTTGAAGGGTACTGAAGGGTGGGGGGTGACTTCTTTTGTTGAGACTGGATTAACAAGAAAATTAAGAAATTTTGCTTACAAGAATGCCAGTGTCTTCTTCATCCCGAGAGGAACTCCGTGTTCCCAAGGAACAGGTAATTCTCCTTTCATCCCACCCATGCAGCACTGATGGACAGAGCTGGATATCCACCTGCAACAGCAGTGCTGAGAAGTTTCAGTGGAGTCATCAACCACACACATGAGCCACTGACCTCTCTTCTCTTAGAAAAAGCTCATTTACAGCTTGGGAAAAATAAATTAATCCATAGAGAACTGTTTAGGAAGCCTGACACTATGATACTGTGAGGATGCGCTTTTACTTAGTCTGAATCTTTACTCCTACAAATATTCGAATATTTGCAGTAGGTGTGTTTCCATACAGGGTACATGCTATGAACCTATATTTTGGGTTAAAATTGGGAATATGGAGGCTTGAATACAGCCAATCATGCTCTGAAATGATACGTTCTGAAATATTTAAGTATTTCTTTTTGCTGTAAATATGTCATTGAAATAAAACAGGCCGGCCCAAGGAAGCCCCTGGTCATTGCTGTGTGCTGTGATCAGCAGTGGATTTATGTTTCCTGTTAGCTTTGCTCTCTGGTTCCCTGAGGCAGCTGAAAGTGGGGTCTGAAAGCTCCAGGGAGCAGCTGCCTTCACTTTGCCAGCTTCAGCAGCTGGAGCAGTGGCAGAGGCCTGATTTCATCCAACATGGGGATTTTGCAAGAGGCAGCAGGACAGCAAGCAGGGAGCAAGTGGCAGAAGGAAGGAGCAGCTGGTGGCATTTGGGTAGGTGGTGCTGCTGGATTTTTCTTTAAAGGTGTGGGCTTGTGTAGTGTTTGGGAAAGTTGGAACAGGAACCAGAGCTCCTGCTGGTGCATCCCCCGTGGAGTCAATCCCCCACTCCCCGTCTCAGGTTATGTCCAGAAAAATCCCCAGGCTGCTAAATTTCTCTGGAGCTACAGTGACACCTTGTGGGTTAATTTTAATTGTGCTCCACGTGGAAATGTTTGTTCCCACCCCCGCCACCTCTGCTTGTGTGGAAACCAGCAGTTGGAATTCAGGCAGCATCCTTGGCCTGTGCTCAGCACACCCCTAGACCTGACTGCACAAGAACTGATGGGTGGCAGGACTGCTCATAAAGTAGGGTGCCAAGGGCTCGCATGGAACTTCAGTTTGCAGGATCATATTATTTGGAAATAGTATTTTAATTGGAAACGGATTGGTAGTTGGATGTTACACATATTTCATTAGGAAGACACATGGAAAGCTTAGTTGTGCATGCACAACAGGAAGCTGAGGCACTTGCTTCCAAGCAGGAGTTTAGGGATGGCAGTGTCCTCATTTTAATTTGGGAGAGTGCAGTTGGATTAATGTGTTTCAGGTCTCCATTGCCATCATGGTGACACCCCTTTTTGGTTTCCATCTCTGAGCATGACTTCTGCTGCTGTGTTTGCCAGGCTGCTTGCAAGACTTTATTCCATTCAGATCTAAATTTTTTTTTCCTGGCATATTGAATTTGTTGCTCCAGAGGATTTTTCATTCCAGCTGGGCTTCAGTTTTTCTTGGATTCCCTCAGGGCTCCATTCTGAATCCTACTGTGATTTGCATTTGGAGGCTTTCGATGAGTAAACATTAGAGCTCCTCAGACTCTGTACTGGCACATCCTTTCCGGTGGCACTCAGCTCCTGCTGATCTTGGAAAAAAGCTGGATGCTTTGCATAATATTTTGCATGACATTCAATTATGGAGGTCTTCACATTTAAAAAAACCCTGGAATTGAGAGAAGAGAGATCTGCTGTTAATTAGCTGTCTGATGCCCTGGACTCATGTTGATAATAATGGTTCCCCTTAGTTATGGCTTTAAGAATCCGTAGGAAAAGATGCCATTAGAGATATTAAAAATTCATTTCAGAAGAATACTGGCAGCTTGAGAAATGGAATTCAGTCTTTTAATTTATTACTCTTTTAACAGAACAGTATTAAATAACAAATTCTAGATTTAAAGTACTTATTTCCAGCAAACTTGAAGGCAACATCTTTGTGTTAGCACATATTTGTGCACACAAGCACTGGAATATCTGCTTAAGGAGGCTTTGAAGTCTCTGCTGTTGAACCTGCTGACACAGCTGTGGGAATGGATGAGGTTTCTACAGATGAACCACCCAAGCTGATGGTTAAGGTCCTTTCCACCTATGTCTTTCCAATATGTGCCTGCTCGGACACAAAGCCATGCCCGAGTATTTCTGCACGTACATGCAGACTTCTTCAGTGGGGTTTTGGAAATGGATGTTAGTGCCACACATCTCCTCATCCCTTCTCCTTCCTCGTCTCCCTGCCTCATCCTCATTTTAAAATCCACTCCCTCCCTTGCCATGAATACAATGTATTGGCCTGGATTAAGGACTGCCCTGTGTCTTGTACCTGGCATTGCTTTTCCCAAGGTTTCCGTGGAGGCTGGACAAAATACTACATTTTTGCCCATGCCTGCAGGGAGAACCATGATTTTCAGTATCACCACACGTGACCTTCCCTTGCTAAAATTGGCAACATCTGCAAGGATTTTTTTTCTTAGAATCATATCTTTAAAAGAGGGAAAAGTAGAAAATAGAGCCCACAACCTAATAATCTCCTAATCTTGTGAAGTGGTAATTCATCACGTCATTATAAATCAAATGCCTTCCCTGTACCTGTAAGGGTGGCTATAGCAGATTGGTGGGGTTTAATTTATTGAAAAGAAATTAAGGGAGATAACAATCCAGGAATCTATCAGTTCCAAAACTACATTCTGTTGGACATTAAGCATAATTAATAAAATAATGCAGGTGCAGTTTGTCATTAATACGTTTTTTAGTGCAATCAATGTTTCCATTCTACAAATTTCTAAGGATTGTGAATTCTGTTCTTTTGGCCATATGTGTATGTGATCAGGGCAAGGGGATGCATGTCAGAGCAACATGTATTGCTGCATTATCCCTTGGAATTTATTCTACTTTCTCTGAAGGAACATTATTTTTACCCACAATGCAACTGCTGGGTTTTTACCATGTTCTTCTGGCCTTATTAGTATGTATTCACCAGTTCTCCTGCACTTTTGCATGTTTAATAAATCTGGAGTGTTTCTTAGGAGTAGGAGTAGCCTTAATCTGCTGGATGTTGTCCCTGGGGATATTTGGGTTATACCCAGGAGTTACTGATGTGCAGCAAAAAATACTTGAATACATTGATGCTCATTGATGCTCACGTGTGCTGCAAAGACAGAAGCAGGGTCTGAAAATCATTCTCTAAGTGCCTTTAGGTCTTGTAGTTTTTTCTTAAGTAGTCTAAGCGTGTTGTGTAGGAGAACTTTCTTCTGGGGGCACCAAAGGCAGTTCCTTCAGGAAGCCCTTGGCACAGCAGCCGTCTTGTCCATGGCTCTGTCCACACAGCAGGGCTCACGCCAGTCCTTTCTCTGGCAGGAAGGATCCAGCTGCTTGATGTTTCCTTCCTTTAAGCTGTGCTCTAGAAATGTCTTTAATTCAAATACATCAACATTATGAGGAAAGATATTGCCCAAGTGTTTGCAGTTTGTCTTGAAGGTCTGTCCAGCTGGCAGACTTTCCCTAAGTTTGGAATTATTAGAGTGTCAAACTGCAATTTTATTTTTTAAATATTTTTAATGACTCGAAGCTAACTGGAAAATTCAGATGTAAGTTTTCCTAAATGTGAGAGTTTTCAGTTACACTGCTGTGATTCAAGCAAATCTCAGTATCTGTATTTTTTTCAACAAGCCTCTCACTCTCCCCTTCCCATACTTTAAACTTTGTAATATATGGTGGTGAGACGCTTCTAACACAATATACCCTGGAATTCAGGGAAGTTTGGGATTTTTCCTGGTGTAGCTGAGAAAACAAGTGCCACCTACGTGGAAAATGCAGTGAATTAAAACAGCTGCTGATATTTAAAAGGAAAAAAAGAGACTGACAGTTACAAGGTCCTGAAGACCTTGTTAAGGCTCCTCAATAATTTGCCTGGTTTTCAAAAACTGCAAAGTGCTGACAGGTAGTGAGGAATGACATTGAACAAAGTGATGGAAACAGGCAGAGAACCCGAGAGTTCTGAAACACAAACAGTGATTGCTCCTAACTGCACGCTCTCCTCATGTCATCTTCTTAAATGGGTCATCAGTAGAATATTTTAGATACAAAACCAAGTGACAGAGTTTTCTTATTACAGACTTTAAGCCACTTTATTGCATTTTGATGAAAGGCAATCCTAAACTGGTTTTGTTGCAAAATAGCAGCTCTACCACGAGGGCAGCAGCAGTGACAATTCCAAGGTCAGCAGGTTTGCTGAGGAGGTGAGAAGGCCTCATGCACAGTGCACAGAGATGGGCTAAAAAAGAGGGAGAGAAGCTCCTCCTTCCCCAGTAAATTCTTGTGGACATAAAATCTGGGAAATTAGAAAGTATTTTTCAACAGTAATAGCCATGAACTTCTCAGAAGAAAATGCACGTAGTTTTGCTGCGTTTGAAAGGATCAGAGTGTGTCTAGATTTTGGGGGGATGAGGTTGGTGGAGTTTTTCTCTTTTAAATCTTTATGTGGTATTTAAATAATGGAAATAAGGAGGTGTTGCTGTGTACTTTTCCATGTGTGCCAGCTGGTATCTGTTCCAGGGAGGAGAGTGGGAAAGGCGTTTCCTTAGTCTGGCATTGCAGGCAGCGCTATAAACCGGGAGGAATCCGGGCTGGTTCTAGCAGTGAATGGAAGCAGACATGGACTGTACCTGTGAAGGGTGGGCGTCCTCTCACCAACAGAAACAAGTGGCAATTTTTCACAGTTGCCTCATCTTTTCTGCAAGTGCTTCCCTGGGAACTGCAAAGTGAAAAGCGGCCCAGAGTGATGCATCTTTGGCATTTATAAGAGAAAAGACACCGAGGGGGACAAGTCCTGCACATCATCCTTGGTGAATTACTCCTCTGCAGCTTGGCCGTGCGTACAGAAGTAGCAAGATGTGTCTTGAGTGTGACCAGAGTCACTGTCATTCCCCTTTGGGTGGTGGGACCACAGCTGTTAAATGTGATACTGGTTGGTGAGGATACGTAAGGATGGAAGGTCTGCAAGGAATTCTGCGGGTGTTGGTGGTACTGCCTGCAGGATGGGGCAGAAATTCAGAAAAGGCTTTGAAAAGACATGACAGTCAACGTTTATTCTGAAATAGCTGTTACTAGTTTATTCACAATTTCTGGAAGAGGGTTTGCGTCTACTACATAAGCTGGAAAATGAGGGGGAGAAATTGTGGGTAAGAGTGAGAAATCAAGGGATTTATGACAGGGACAAAGATTGTGGAATGTTTCAGTTTTTTGGTTTGTTTTATTTATGAGGAAGGACAGATTGGCTTGAGGAGAGAAACTGTGAAGCACAGCCAGGGTGTGCTTGATGGCCTGCTGGCTGAATACGCAGAAACATTAACACCACCACCATTTCAGCCCCCTGTATTTGTCAAGTAAGTGATGTTTTTGACACTGCTCCTGATTTAAAGACACAAAAGAAACTAAGAGAGGCAGAATACTGAGACACCTGATCCTTGTTCACCTGCAGTCAGTGACCTAGAGATGGAAAACCCTGCTGTGATGTGTGCACATCCTTCATATGGAGATGGTGGAAATCCAGCAGTATTTCTGAGGCTTGCAATAACTTGTAGGAGTTGTCCACATTTTTTCTTGTCCTTGCACAAAATTGTTCCAGTGTGTTTAGTGTATCTAGCACTAAGTGTGGTTTGGTAATTGAATCCCCCCTACAGCTCCATGTGGACATTTCAGGGGCAGCAACACACATTTCATCAGACAAATTGACTTTTGATGAGAGAATTTGCAAAGTGTACGGATAATCCAAGAGTCACTCCTCCTAGTAAACGTTGTGTTAAGAAGTCTTCCTGGTTTTTAAAAATCTGTTGAAGCTGAAGTATTATGCTAAAGTTAGCATTACAGCAAGAGCTGTAGTAGGAGTTAAAATATTAACAACTAAAATACCTATAGCTAAATTCCTATCTAATACATTTCCCTTCATAGGGAGGTGAAGGAACTAATATTTGTGAAACCAAAGATTTCTTGGGCAATATTTTTCTGTAAGTGAACATAAAATCAAAATACTTGGTCTGGACGCACCAAATCTGCTATTCTGGGTAAAGATGTGGTGCTTTTGAGACACGTTCTGGTTTTGGCTGGGAAAGAGTTCATTTTTTCATAATAGCTGGCACAGGGCTGTGGTTTGGATTTGTGCTGAAAACAGCATTGATAATTCAGGGGTGTTTTTGTTACTGCTGAGCACTTTCACCCTTCTAATTCTTTCCCCCATCCCACTGAGGGGGAATGAATGCCTGAGTGGCTCTGTGAGGCGTAGTTGCTGGCTGGGGTTAAACCATGACCTGTGTTTAAGGTCTATCTCTCTCTGTACTTCCAAGAGATCAATTTATTTATTGTTGTGTTATGATTTCTGAAGAACTCTCTGGCCTTTTCATGCCTGACCCTAACTGCAGCAATTCCTTAATGCCAGGTGCATCCCGTACAGTGCTCTAACAAAGTCCCTTTTCCCTCTCTATTGACCATTTAAGTCTCTCCTGAGCTTCTAGACTTCTTCAGCAGAAGGAAACTCCAGGGCCGCCTCCTTCCTTCCCAGCCTCTCAGTGGATCCAGTGGAGCCCTGAGCATGGGATAGGTAGCAAGCTGCACCATGGAAGTCATGGTGGGAATTCCATGTGCAGTTTGGAGGCACTCATCAACATGGTGGTAAATGAAAAAAAATAATAATCTCTGTAGCAGAAACCCACAAGGAACTAAGTTAAGATGACCACTATTTTCCTCAGACTCTTTTCTGATTCCTTTTGCTATAGTTGGAGCAGCAGGTGCCATTCTTTGGCACCTGGCCAGAGATCATCACTTAATCCAGCTTCATGTATTCATTTCACATAATTATGACTGTGGATTATGATGACTTCAGAGTTCAAAGCTGCTTATATTTGCTGTGATTTTTTACAATGTTACTGAGGGATATATTTTCAAAGATTGAGCTTTTTCTAACAGGGTCGCTGAGTGGTGTCAAGCTGCATTTAGCAACAGAGAAAGGGACTTTTTTTTTTTCAAATACTGAGTGATCTCTGGTCAGCACACAGGAGTGGCAAAAAGGAAGAACCAGGAAACCTGGAATATGAGAGGCAGTTAAATCCCAGGCAGTGAGTGTCCCTGGGTGTCAGGAGCT
>WBMZ01017028.1:0-51729 GCA_013400975.1 Atrichornis clamosus | reverse complement strand
ATGGGGACAATGTTTCCGCTTTTAATGAATAAGTTGAACTTTTTTCTACCAAGTCTTGTGGCACTAGACCTATGGGCACTTGATGAAACCTAAAGGAGATTGGTTTATAGCAGATAGGAGGAAAGCCATTATTTTACACAATCTGTGGTGAACTTCTGAATTCATTGTTCTTGGGGGTTGTAGAAGCAAAAGGTGACAGCAGGATGAAAAAGTATTTGGGTAAACTTTTGGGCAGCCAGTCTGAAACAGTTACTAGGAAGAACAGCGTAGAAGATGCCTGTAGCATCTGTAATACATGTGTGGGTTCTTGAGGATTAAGGGAGAAAATGGAGAAAGGGCATGACCAGTCTTAGGTATTTTGCTTAACAAACCTCTTCCAGTGTCTCACCTCCAGGCAGAATGGAGGGGCACTTGGTTTTACTAAAGCTGCGTGTCTTACATTCTTCAAAGTTTCCAGAAACCAACATTAAGTGGGAACCTAAATAGGTATGACATGTTGGGGAAGAGCCAATATGGCTTTTGTAGACCAAAATTGAGCCACATGACTCCTCTGGTACCTGGAAGGTGTTTCCAAGCACATGGCAGGGGTGGTCAAGTGGAGTGGTCTAGTGGACCTCGCTGAAAGGTTTCAGCACAGGGTATCAAGGAAAAGTCCATCATGGGATGCATGGTTGAGTAAATGGTTAATGGATAGGCTGCAAAGGTGAGGAGTAGATTGTCAGACTTCACAGTGGAGGGAAGTGCTGGGGGAGCCAGGCTGGGATCTCTGGTGCTTGCAGTGTTTGTACCTCATCTAGAAAAGGGGATGAAAGTGGTAGCTGGGGAAGAGCATGCTGCAGTTCACATGTGCAGTGATGGACTCCGAGCAAAGAAGGGAAGAAATCCTGAGCGCTGAAATTCAGGAATGAATTGAGGGTAATAGGTGGTTCTGGAAAGCACCCTTTGCTCAGAGCTCAGCAGTGCTGCAGGAAGGAAAGAGAAGGCTGGGAACAGCACAGTGGGGGTAAGCAAAGATCAGAATCAGTCATGACATCATTCTGGTCGGCTGCCACATTGGGTATTGAATGTCAGGTCATCCCATCTTGGAAGAGGCCTTGCTTTAAGTACCTCTGCAATTTTTTTTTTAAATTTTTTTTTTTTTTTTTCCAGTGGCAAGTACTATGGTCTAGAGGCAGATGAAGACTGTCTCGGTGGATATCAAATAAAAGGTGAAGTTGAATGCGGTCCAGGTCTCTGCCCAAATCCATTGGCCATGCCATTGCAGAGAGACAGAGAGTGGTGCCTGATTTGATGTCTTCCTGAATTTGCCTCTTTCCTGCTATCTTCCTTCTTACTGCTGAAAGTGAAAAGCTCAGTTTTGGACTGAACACAAGCTAATAAATGCATGGGGTTTTGGTGAGAGAAAACAAAAGGAACTTATTTTAGGCACCAAATCAAAAAGTGAATTGTTCTCATCCCACTATTCACTGTTACCATGTATAGCAATTACTGCCATGGCAACAGATATTTTCATGAACCAGCCAAGATCTTCCAGGGCTGCAACATAACTTCTGATGCTTGCTCATTGTGATGCTATTAATAACTGTGTTTCCCCCCATCATAGCCAGGAAGCTGCTTCTTCCTCATGTACCAAGTGCAAGGGATAAGCTCATTTTAAATCAATTATGGGGAGAAGTGACACTGCGGATTTCCTGGATTTTTTTTGTTCTGGAGGTCCTGTCTACTGCTGCCAGCTCTGCAGCTACCTCCTGAGCTGTCTGTCTTGTGCTATTTATAAGAAAGCCAAGTCTCAACTTTTTTTAAAATTCCTTTTCTTTTTTTTTTCCCCCCCCTCACCCCCTTCCTTTAAACCAGGACAAACAGATGACACATATTTACTCTTCCAGCTGTGCACAGAAGCTTAAGTGTTTATTTCAGACTGACTTGGTCAAGGGGAGAACCTGGCACAAATTAAACATCATCTGGACCAGGCTCTGGTCTGCATGATTTTTTTACTTTTCTCCTCGTTATTTAAACAAGATAAACCCTCAGTATTTAAAATTGCTGTTCAGCAGTTCTTGGCAGTAGTTGAATTTAGCTGTGTTTAAAACCCCGGAGTGCATATCCACTTTTTCTCAGCTGCATTAACATGCTTGCATGAATCTCCTTTGAGCTTGAACTGTGGCAAAAATACCATCACCAGGTCTTTTGGCACCTGTTAAGGAGCTGTGGAAGAGGTGAAACCTGGTGGTTCTACTTGAGCCTGAGAATCTGTGAAGGGCTGTAGTGGGTGTGGACCAGGGTCATGAGTCTGTCCCCAGCTCTGGTTCTGGGTGTATACAAGTCGCAGCTGCAGTTGTCCATTTTCATCCCTCTAGAGGAAGGAGTTGTTTTGCCAGACCAATCTCCTCTCATGAAAGGAGTTCACTTTTCTTCTGCTAAAGTGTAGGTATTAACTGTAAAACCCTCCCTCCTTTTCTTCATCAATGTGAAAGTTTTTTTTGGCACTCAAAAAACTTGCAGCTTCTGATGTCACTGTCTTTGATACTGCACTTCCCCTGATCTCCCTGACCTGCTGGATGGATAGCCTACTGTCATTAACTGAGAGAAAAAGATTTAGTGAAAACAGGGAATTCTTTATCCTACCATCCGCCTTGGAGAGGCTGAAAAAATGAGCATATGCCCAACAAAAGGTTAGTCTAAAGCAAGGACTAATTGTGATGTCCACAATGAGTGACTGCATCCTTTTTTTATTACTTCTCTCCCCGTTTCTTGGGAGGGTTTGTTGAAGGTAGTACCTCCAGAAGTGCTTCCAAGGGCTGTGTCTTCCCAAGGAGGCAGCACATGCCATGTAGGACTACCAGCTTCCACAGCCCAGCTGGTTTTTCCTGGACATCTCCAAGAAACAACTGAGACTCTTTTTGAGAGCCTTTGGTGACTGCCACAGTTATTCACCACTGACTGCCTTCTTGCCGATTCTTGGGTATCATAAAATATGCTGAGTTGGATGGGACCCATCAGGATCATCAAGTCCAACTCCTGGCCCTGTGTGGGAAACCCCAACTATCCCACCCTGTGCCTGGGAGTGTTGTCCAAATGCTTCTTGAGCTCAGACAGACTTAGTGCTGTGACCAGTTCCCTGAGGAGCCTATTCCAGTGCTCAGCCACCCTCTGGGTGAAAAACTTTTTCCTGATATCCAACCTAAACCTCCTCTGACTCATTTCATGCTGTTTCCTCAAGTCCTGTCAGTGGTCATGAGAGCGAAGAGGTTGGTACCTGCCCCTCTGTTTCCTCCCGTGAGCATGTTGAAGACCACAGTGAGGTCTCCCCTGGTTAATCCCACCTTTGTTTCTATGACATGATGAGAGCAAAGGCAAATTTTGGGCTTTGACTAATTGTGCTTTGTTTTGTGAAGTCTTACATCTGTGAGATTCAAGAGATATTCAGTTTTTAAAAGTCTGTGAGTGGGTTTTAAGGCAAGGTCAAGTGCCTTAGTCTTTGCTTCTCATTAAATCGAGCCAGATCTTGTTAATGACAAAGGACTGGAGCTATATATAACTAGTACTTTCGTTTACTTGGAGTTCAAAGGTGTTGTTTTAGTCACTGCTCATCTTGCAGATGCAAGTGTATAGCAGACAAAGCAGAGGTTGAAATACAGCTCACGGGATGTGACTCCTATCCATGCTGTAATGTTTTAGAGACAATCAGGAAAAGAATGTCAGTTTGGGGCAACACGTAAGCATGCCTTTTGTTTTGGAGGAAGCTTTTTTCATGGTTTATTATCATGAATAAATGGTAAAAACTATATTAAAAATAAAACTATATTAAAAAAATCAAACATGGGCTGTGTTTTCATCCCAAACTGGGAATTCACTCAGGGAGACGTGAGCTTTTCAGAGCTGGAGCTGTGCATGGAGCAGGGGCCCATGTGCTTCCCTCTGGAGCAGGTGTGCAGACTGGAAGACTGAGGCTGCAGGGGGGACCAGTGCTGTGGGTCCAATGCATTGGCTTTGCAGTATCCTGACTCTGTTGTGTCTGATATGCTTGATGTTCAGTAATTCCTGTAGGCAAAACAAATGTAAGAAGCTCTTTTCCATGAGATATTAATTTTTCTTGCTTACTGTTTTATAAAGAGCTTAGGAACTCTGTGCCTGAGGTTTTCAGCTATTTATTTACTGCCTCTCTTTCTTTGCCAGAGGAAATTGGTGTGCTTTGGGCTGGAGAAAATGATGACGCTGAAGCAACTCCTCTGCACAGAGTCCTGTTGGGATGAGCTTCCTGATGGCAGCTCGCAGCACAGGGGAGAGTTGTTTGTGTGCAGACTCTGTTATTCCTTTGACTTGCTGCCAACTTGCTTCTATTCCTTGCCTTTGACTCACTGCCAGATTCCTCTGCCATCCTGGCATTGTAGTGGTTAACTTGAGTCACACAGAACAAGCTTGGACAGCTAATACTTTCAAGAGCTTCACAGCATTTGTTCTTCATGTTTTTTTCAACAGAGTTGACAGAGACAGCTGCAACTGGAGAGATTTGCTGAAGAATGAAACAGCCTAAAAAAGTTGTGATGAAACACTTATATTTGTTTTGTGCTTTTAGTCCACAGTGTTTGTGGACTCTGCTATCTGAGAAATAACCTGATCCCTTGCTATCTGTGGCTGTGTTGTGCATGAATTTTCAAGGAACTCTGTGTTTCCACTCATAATTGACTGGCAGCCCTTCAAAAGAAGAGAGACAGAGGGCCATTATTTTGCTAATGTCACACTTTTAGGAACGTAGCTGCTTTAGATATGTAGCTTTGCAGAGTGGTTTTTGATAGCATTATGCTCTGTGATCTGGCTGTTTGTAGAGCATCCACAGCTGACATCTAGGGTGACATTGTCCGGTTGTGCATGGCCTGGCTGTGCACGTGCTCCACCCTGTAATTACAGTCTCAGTCTGTTCCTGTTCCCCACCACTGCCGGCTCCTTCACTGCCTTTAGAAAAGCTAAAATCATGGGTTTTTTTGGTAGTCTGGTGGAGTTATTTTAGATCAGAGATGGGTATCTTGAGAGGTCCTTCAAGTCCCCATCCCTGCATGCTCTCACTATGGTGGCCATTTGGTCCTGAGGTCCCGGCTGATGGGTTTCCCTTTGCTGGTTTTGGAAGTTTCTTTTCTGTTCCTGTCTTCCCAGTCTTCACTCTCTGATGCTGTTCAGAAATCTCTGTAAATGTTTTCTCTTCATTGCTCAGTGTTCCTTTGTGCACCAAACAAATGTCCCTGTGCCTGGTGCAAATGAGCCTTGGGACTTAGGTATGTGCTTTTTTCAATTCTGTCTGCTATGGGTTCTCTCTTCCCTTCAGTTAAGATGGTACAAGAATGGTCATTCTTTTCCCCTCCTATATGGGGAAACTCTACACCACACTGCAGTGTGTTTATGTCTGTGCAATGACTGACATCATGTCACTGAGCCCTGGATGATCCATGTACAGAAATGGTGATCACTCACTGCAGAGTCACGTTCCTCGCACAATGTGTGGGATGTGGGTTGCTCCCAGGGTACTGGAGCAATTTCTGGGTTTATGTGGTGGTGCAGCTTCTAGAGCAACTTCTGATTGTGGAGCCTGCTGTTCTCAAGCTGCTCCCTTGGCATCAGCTGTCTGAGGCAGCAGCTGCAGGGCCCCCAACTTCAAGGGCTTTGTGGCAATGCTGGGAGGAATCTCTAAAACTAGTAGTAGTGACATAGGAGGCAGTGAAATGTAAATCTCAGTCCTGAAGCAGTTGGGCAGCAAGTGAGATAAATCAAGACCTTTGTCAGTAATTCTAGAATGACAGGGCATTGAGTGCTGCTGTGTCCTCGAAATAGCAGGCATATCACCAGCGTGATGTTATTTGCTGTGGCCTAGGGAGAGCCCTTGATGTATGCTGTTTCTTCAGGACTCTGGGCTCTCGCCCTGCATCGCTTTGGCAGGTACAACTTCTCCACCTCGTTCCTGCACCTGTAACAGCACGATGCTCTTGGCCCAGGGTGCAGCTTTGTCAGCACTGGGAAATGTCACCCTGCTTAGGTCCAGTTTACTTCTATTCAGCAACTACCAACCACCAAGGAGGGGGGGTCTTACAGTTCTGTGGAGCCATGTTCAGCTTTCTAGTCACTGACCAGGGTTTCAATCAGTGCGTAGAGTTAGCAGATGCTGGGGCTCATTGAGAAGGCAGGAGTCATATGCATGGGTTCCATCTCCGTCCCTTCCTTTTGTTTGTATACATCCCCCTGATAAAAACATGAACAGCCCAGGCCTAATTTTAGAGTTTCATTCATGCTGGGAGGCTCTTAGCTGCTTTGAGTGCCATTGTGGGCAGATCCTGTATGACTCAGTTGCCTTTACACACTCTCAGAAGGGGATGAAGCTCAGGTCTGCTCCAGCTGCGATCATTTGTCTTAGCTTGGTGTGTCCCAAGGAGATATATGGAGAAAGTAGATCTGTGACCTTGAGTACCTGCCTGCAGAGATGTGTACACCTGGAAGGATGTGGCTGGTGCGTCTGGTGATGACTTTGCATGAGTCCTGCTGCCTTCTTTGGTGAGGCCCTGTACAGGTGGAATGACCGTGGTGACAATCACTGAGCCATGCTTGCAGTGTGCTTGTGTAATCCTCCATGAAACCAGGGGCATTGCCATGGGGGCAATGGAAAGGTGTCAGGTGCCTTGCCTGGGCCTGAGCCTAATGTGCCATGGTGAGGGAGCACCAGGGATGGAAGGGAGGCAGGATGTATCCCAGCCATGGTCATCAGTTGTTGCTGAACTGGCAGGTTGTCCTGTAACACTTTCACCTAAGCAACTGTGAAGTATTTACTCTCTAGGATATTGATAAAATCGAAGTTTTCCCATGTAAATCCTGTCTGTTTATTTATCAGCATGTTGGGGTGGGATGCAGTAACCATCAGGTACAGTGGTGCTAGTATTGCTCCCAATCCTAGGGGCAACAGACCTGACCATGTGTCCTGGAGTTGATGCAGCCTGAGGCTGTGCAGGCAGGAGGCCAACACTGAGTTGTGCCAAGCCTCAGCTCCCTGCCAGGGCACCTCGTGTCCCCTGGACAGGGACCATCCAGCTGGCACTGAGCCTTTCCCCACAGCTGCCTCTTCTCCAGCAGCTGGGGTTTGGATGTGGCTGTGGATTTATGCAGCACATTTTGGAAGGAGAGGGGATGAAAACTGCCAGTTGTTTTTTTTTCTTCTGCAACTTGTTCTTAAGTACTCAGCCCTTAGAAGGAAAAACTACTCTGCTGAAGCCTTCATTGAGCTTAGGAGGTGCCACTGCGTCTGGGGCAAACCAGAGCTTTGGGGAGGCTGTTTAAGGACTGGGATTTTGGACTTGTGCTCTGACCTGCAAAATGAAAACTCCAGCCATGGTGGCAGGAGAGACCCAGGGTATGCCATGACAGCAGGCTTGGGACCGGACCAGTTGTCGAGGCAGGTCCTGTAGCCCGAGGAAGCTGACTCACTTCTCAGCTGTGGCCTGGGGCTCAAGCTCCGCAAGTGATTTTGCTCACCAGCATGTGAAACCTCTCGGACAGATAGGCAGGAGAGGCCATTCGTTGGATCTGTGTCCTTGGCCAGCCTGGGGATCGTTGCAGAGGGAAGCACCTGTAAACTTTTTGAAGCTGAATGCTTTTTGACATGTCTTTCGCCTTCTGCCCAGGCTGCAGTGGCCGCAGCTGATATCTAGCCGTAACAGTCCAAGGTGCTCACCCTCAATGACAATTTGGGGACAGAGAGAAGTGACAGACCCTTGGCCTTCAAGGGAGCAGCAGGTCCTTTTCTCAGACACAACAGGCAGCCCTCTGTGCCTCTGACAGAGGAGCTGCAGCAGGAGCCTGTGCTTACCATGGCTCTCAGGTGCAGAGTTGTGCCCAGTCGGCATCGCCAAGATTTTTTTAATGGGAGTGGATTTTACTACTCCTTCTGCCCTCAGGTGCAGTTTCCTTTAGTGTTGGTTTGAGCAGTCCCCTGGTGCCTGTATCTCCAGTACATGAACTGCTGTTCAGAGTGCCCATCCAGCAGGTGCTTTATGCTCTGTCTCAAAACCATGAAAACAGGGAAGTTTCCTGCCCCTTGCTTTTCCCTCTGTTGCAGAACCCCCCATCCTGTGGAGGGGGCTTGAAGGATGGGGTGGGGATGAGCAGCAGTTTCAGCCCCTCTGTCTTCCTCTCCCCTTGAGGTGCTTTCTGTGTGACTCTGGGGCTTGACTGGGAGTGATTTCAGGACCCGAGTCCGTCTGAACCTATGGGCAGCACTTAGTGCAGAGTGGATGATGGAGAACATGAAGGTTGGTGTGGGAGTTTCTGTGCTGCCCTCCCTTCTCGCTGCTGACGCACAGGGCTCTAAGATGCCTGTGCATCCATCCCATCCAAGGTTCAGGTACTGGTCTTGAACTGTAGGGCCTTATGCCTTTGGAACTATTCTGGGCTTTATTTTAAGCCAATTATCGTTGTGGCATGGCTTGTCATGGTGTCTGTCCTTCTTTAGAGAGAATGCCCCTCTGCCTCCCAGTTTTCCTTTTGTAGAGACCCCAGGATATCTCACCTGTGTACTAAAAGTCCTTGTTTCTTACTTCTTTCTCTCTGAGACAGGATCTTGGAGGAATCTGCTGTTACTTTTGGTGCTGCCCAACATGCTCCTGAATGAGCTATCTGTCTGTTCTTGCTTGTCCCTTGCTGTCTGTTCTGCTCTGGATTTGGGGTGAATCAAGAGGCTAACAGCAGCAAGATGGGAGCCAGCAGTGCTGGCACCTGGGCTGGGGGAAAGTTTGGGAATGGCCAGGAAAGAGGCAAGAGACAACAGAGTCCAAGCAACCAATAGGCCACCAAGTTTCCCATCTGACATCTTCATCTTTGAAAATACCACCTAACAGAAGGCTTGGGGCTTTGGTTGTGTTTGTTTGGTTTGGTTTTGGATTTTTTTAAATTAAAAACATCAAAGTATTGAGATGCTTTTTGTGATAGGACCCTTTCCAGGCTTTCTTGTACCCCTAAACCACTCAAACCGTGGTGTTATTCTCTTTTCTCTCCAGTGTGTTGATAGGCTGGGCTCTGCTTTCAGAGGCCTGGCCCTGTTCTGCTCTTGCTGGAACTAAGCATATGTGTTCAGGCTTTGAGCGATCACCATTTGTTCTGTATTTTCACAGTGTGGTCTGCCTCCTGCAAAGCAGAGGTTGGTTTGTTTGCATAGTGCTTATTTTTGGGAGCAGGAGAGTTTTATGAACAGGCTGACATATTTATTTTAGTTCCTCTATAATTTTTGTTAGAAGGAGGCATGTGTATTCAGAAGAAGTTCATATATATATGTATTTATATATATATGTATATGTAGGAGGGAGATGGTTGTTTTGGGTACTTTTTTTGTCCTAAGATGTAAATTACAGCTTTTCTGAACTTGGCTGAGAGAAGGCAGTGAATAAAGCCTGAATTAACTGAGTCAGCTGGTGGAGGATCACCATAAGAAGCTGCTGCTAGAAACCTTCTGGAGGCTCTCTGCAGCTCCAGGACAGAGATGAGTTTTACAGCCTTGTCCTGGCTTTGATAAGCAATTCTAAATGAATCGGAGCCACCTGGAGGTTGCTCAGTGTCTACACTAAGTGAATTTTTTCTAAGAGCTGGCTTTGCCTGTTGCACAGAAGGTGAAGGGGCAAGTGTGATTCTCTTAAAAAATATCAGTGGTGATGTTTGAGTTCTTGAACACAGCCTGGGCTGCTCTTCAGCCAGCCAGGACCTGCAAGAGGAGCAGTGATGTCAGCAGCAGTGGTGCCTCTGGGATGGTACCCACTCCCCATTCCTGAACTGAGTTGCTGTGATCTGCTACTGAGGCTTCATTTTAGAGCACTTGGGATTGTGAACATGGCTCCATTCTCCAGATGGCTGCTTCTCCTCCCTTTCATGGGCCCTTTGTCCTATGCTCTGTTAGCAGCAATGAAAGAGGATTTGAACTCCTCTGTAGGGCAAATCATTTCAAGATGCCCATCTGCATCACCCCAGTTGTTTGTTACAGCAAATAGCCCTGCACACGCCTCCCTGCCTTCAGCCACTGTCACACTGTGGCCAGGTCTCTGGGAATTGTACTTCGGTCTGTGTGATGGCCAAACTCCATTCCTCCTTATCAAGGAGGACCTGTTAATAAGACACTTAGTTTTGGCATGGGCACATCCTCAGTTGGATGACGATGGCAACAATTGACATCTTTGTCTTGGGGTCAGCTTTGAGAATGCTGCAGACCTTCTTTGAGGGCATTAGTCTTGAAAAATCCCACTTAGTATGGAGCCATGTTTGGCCAAGAAGGACTTAGTACTGTCCCAGCTCACTGCAGGGCTCATCCAAAAGAAGGGAAGTGAGAGGAGGTGGGATCTTGGCTTGGAGCACAGAAGTCTAAAAATTACAGAGCACAGAAGTGAAATGGGAGATCGAGTCATAAGAGGTGTCCTTGTAGCTGTGCAGAGGGATTTGCTGGGAGGCTGGTGGGAAGCTTCCTGAGGCAGGTGATTCCTATGGCTATCCTTGGTGCTCTCTTCCCCTTAGTGGGTGTTTGCCTCCTCAAGTCAGTGCTGAGCAGCATCCACAGGTAATGAGTGTAGCTGGAGGTCACATCTTGCTGGTCTTGAGCTGACAGCTCCAGCTAAGAAAACATCTCTACTATTCTTACCTTTGGATAGCCTTGCAAAGAACTTGTGGTGTCCAGGGACTGTGCTTGGGCTCTCATGTCACTTGGGTGATAGTGGCAGGAAAACCAGCTCTCCTGTGGCGGAGTGGCTGTTTGACTTCTTGGGGTTCCTCAGCTCTTCCTGCAAGTGACTCTTCTCCTATACCTGGTCCCTTCAATTTCTGATCCTTCTCCATTCTCCGTAGTTAAAAATTTTATTCTTTCCTAGACCTCATAATAAGCATATGCAGTCTGTGTGAAAAGATCTGATCAGGAGATGCTTGCTGATGCTCCTTCAGACTGAAATATCCTTTTTAAAAAATTACCACTATTATTTTTTTATTCCGAGGCTTTGCCAAGCAGGAGTGGCAGCCAGGAGGAACTCAAGCCGGGTTTAAAGGAGCAAAGTTTGTACATGTCCGTCGCCTGTATCCTTGAGGCTGCAGGGCAGCGCAGCAGCTTGGCTCTTTACTGTACTGTCTATTACAACACTTCATAAAAAAACCAGCTGCCTGTCTGTGAGATGAAGCCTTTGGGTGGGACGAAACCTGTCTGCCCACACGAGATGTGATTGTACACTAAAAACTTTTTGCTTCCTTCTGCTTTTTGCATGCTTGGTGCACCATCCTGTTCACAGCACCCTGCTGCTTGGAGACTGACCCCCGCCATTGGCCTTGCCACCCCTCCAAAACATCAGCATGCCTGAGGCACAAGCCTTCACTGTCAGGGGCTTTGCTTGCTGGGGTGAGCAGCTGGAGCTGTGTCCTGTTTTCCAGCTGTGAGGTTTGGAAAGTATTTATGCATTTACAGAGGAAACTCCTGGAATCTCTGACGATACAGGAAGATGCACATTGGGAATGTGGGTTTGTTTTTGGAAGCAAGTGGGGATTTTGTTGAAATCCCTCTGCATTGCAGGCTCTGGTGACTGCAGTAGTTGCCCGGAACCACTGTGGTGCCAGCAGGCTGCCTGTCCCCACGCTCGGGGACTGCAAATGGGACTTGCAGTGAAGTCCCATCCTGGGGACACTGAGTCCCAGGAGCTGAGACAGACCAAAACCACTGCCATGATCCCTCTGGTGGGAACAGGCGCCGTGGTGCTAGCCGGAGTGGGTGCACACTCTGTGGCTGCTGCATCCCTCTGTGCTTGGAGCTGAAAGGACAGGGAAAAGCATTATTTAATCTATTCCCAGGAAACTTCTTCAACCTTGTGAAGTGGAATGTGAATTAGTATTTATGTCCAAGTTATATGCTTATCTCTGCAATCCTGGGCTTATCACATCTTTCCAGAGTTTCTGATGTTATATTTGAGGCTTGTGTGGCTGCCTGGGGCAGGCCCTTCTCCAGGAATGTGCTCCCTGCTTTTCCTCTTCTTTCTTTATGTGAGTGTGATTGTAGCAAACTCTTTAGTATTTCAGTATGTTTTGTGCAGATTTATTTCCACCTCAGTCATCCTTCAGCCGCTCAATTTTAAGGGGAGCAAAGAGGTCATCCACTTAAGTGCCTTTACATGCAAAGATAAATGTAAGCTTGTTAAAACAGAAAACTGTAGTTATCAACACACAGTTGTGGCCAAGTGCCATGAGAAGAACTCGTTATTTTCAATAGCTTGCACTTAACAGAAAATAGCTGACCTCTCCTCTCTGCTGAGGAGCAGCAGAGCGGGTACCACCATTGATGTTCCAAAGCTTTGCTAACGCAGTTGCTGGTAAAACAGATCAAACACAGTGTGCTCTTGAACATTAAGAAGGTTGATGGCTCAACTGCCTCTTTATCACTCAGCAGGGTCTTACAGGATGTTTTATATTTTTTTCTTGCTGTCAAGCAAATCCTCCAGAACTGTCTTTGGTCTTCCTCCCAGGCTCATCTCTGTCTGTGTTTTGGTGCTGCTTTCAGTGGGGGATCCTGCTGCACCTGCTTTTCTCTTTCGGCCCTTCCAACGCCTGCTTTCCTCCTTCCATCCCCTTCCAAGAGTGGCAGGCTGTGCCCCCCACCTTTGGGTGAAGCTCCCCCACATTCCTGCACCAACAGCAGCCTCTTCCCCCTCTCCGAAGCTGCCAGTGAGCCACCTGGGTCTAAGTGCCTTTCTCAGTCCTCTGTGCCCCTCTTTCTATTGTGTGTCTGTCCTTGTGAAGAGTTGTGGTGCTCTTGGACATCACTGCTCCCCTTGTGTCCCCTCTGAGCTGTCCCTCCATGCCAGTTCCTCATCCTACCTGCACTTTGTAGTTGCTCTCTGCATCGACATACTCATCTTGCTCTGTTCCCAGCACTGCTATGCTCTGCTGCTGCTCCTGGTTATCCCTTTTATGCCCTGTTTATGGATGACATCTCTTTATAGTTGCTGATGCCCTTAATGATGGCAGTGATTTCCTTTTTTGCATCTGTGCCTGCAGTTTGACATTGCATGGGAAGAACAGAGCTGGTTCTACAAACTGAACCATGGCATGGGGTACTGGTATGGCTGTTGTGTTGCACCTTAAATCAAATAGAGGAACTGATACTATACCAAAAAAATAGCAAAGAACAAACCAGATGTTTCCAAACATAGGATTTTCTAAGTGGGATCCATTTGCAAGCACACTCTTAGCAGCACCCTGCCCTGCTCTGATGATGGTGGGAAACCAGCAGGAATTGGTGCCATGGGGAAAGGCAGTGTGCTCTTCTCCCGGCTCCTTGTTGGTCAGTGCAAGCAGTAGTGATGGTGATAGTCTGGGGTGGGTGAGCACATCTGCCTGAAAACTGACTTATCCCACAGAAGAAGTGGTTTTCACCCAGATCAGCTTTCCCAACCAGCCTGTCTGTGGTAGCCTGACCATCAGCCCTCCATGAGATTGCATGGAGGTCAGCATTGCATGGTAGATACTGTGGCAGGGGAATTGCACCTTTTCAGAGGCAGGTCACATTTATTTTGTGTTGGATTGGCATTGTACCGATCAAGTTTAAATCCTCAGAGAGTTGAGGAACAACCTGCTTTTTATGGGTGCATGCCAGACTGCTCAGCATTGAATACACCCACGGTTTTTCTAGCAGGGAGGTGTGATGTGCAATTAAACCCACACGTAGACTTGCCTGGTTATAAGGGACTTGCTGACCTTCCTCAAAAAGCCAGGGCAGAGCCAAAGACTGGACTGCCCTGCCAGGAACTGCCTGCTCTCCCATGACCATGCCAGCAGGGCTGGGCCCAGGAGCTTGGGCTGCTGTTTCAGGCCGTGCAGTACTGCTACCATCACCCCTGACCCTTCTAAGGTCCCTCAGGCTGGCAGTGGAGGGTGTGAGAGGGATGCAGTGGGATCTCCCTTCTCCTGCTTCTCCTGTGGGAATGGCTTCTCTTGTCATGCCCTCACTGGGGAGGAGCTGGAGGTTGTGTCAGAGTGAGCCCCTGGGCAGGAGCAGGTTTCAAAGTGGACCTTGGACCTGTTCTCTTTGTATGACTTTTATTAATAACAAAAGTAACTTGGGTTAACTAGGGCTTAGTTCCTGCAGCCTCCGCTGACACAGGGTGGAGGCCAGAACTTGTAGAGTGGGAGCAGGAGCTGGGAGGCATGTGTTACCTTGTTTTTCAGTTGCATGCTAAGCATGCTACCAGGAACAGGATCACTTTAGTGGCAGCATCTCTCCTTTGTGGAGGGAGACCTTGTTGGGGTTTGCAGCCCCTTCTTCTATTTACCTGGGCTATCCAAAATGGTTTTGGCTACCCCACTGGGGAGGCGTTGGCATTGCTGCGCTCCTCAGGCCGGCTCTTTAGGATTGGTGTGTCAGTGGTAAGGTCGACGAGCCATGTATGAGGGCTGTGCAACCCAGCACCTCTGCATCAAAACCACTGTGCTGATCTGCTTGAAAACCAGTCCAACAGCAGTGCCTGCCTTGCTCTCACTGGCTGGGCCAGCGTGGGTGCTGGCAAAGGGACCCTGGGGTTCAAGGGATTCTTTAGGGCTGCAGAAGGGTTGTGAATCAGCAGCGGGGCCTGTCCATTCGGTCACCTTCACCCTACTGAAGTCTCTGTCCCGTTAGCCAAGGGGAAGGGGGAAGAGCCTGCAATGGAGATGGTCTCATCCACCAGTCATTCCCCACATGTATCTTTTGGACAGGCAAATGTGGGCTCTGAGCAGGGTCCATGAGCCCCAGAGGTCCCTTCCAGCCGCACAGCATGTGGGACCTGCAGGCAGACAGTCAAGTGGAGCAGGCTGCTCTCATTGTTGGGAGCCAGAGCTTTGGTCTGCCCAGGTGGAACATACAGCTCTCAAAAGATCCTGCTCTGCAGATCCTCCCTGCTCTTGAAAGCGAGTTCCCCTACATACCTTCCAAGCACTGGAACTCCTGCCACTGGGCCAGCCCTTGATGTGAGTTATCCTAGCATCAGCAGACAGTGCTCACCAGCCCTGTGGGCTTGTCCTGGGCTGCTGAGTGGGGAGTGTCAAGGCCAGGCTTATGGGGGTGACCTCCCATTCCCTGTGCCAAAGAACTGCTCTTTTGTCTCAGCCCCATCTCAAACCCTTGCCCTGACTTCTGAGCTCATTAGGTTGCTGAATGGCCCCAAGCAATGCTTTGACCTGCAAGCAGGCTGCCTGGTCCCGTGACAGTTGGTCTGTAGGACCCTCAGACAACTCGTTTGCCTTGGGCCTCTGGCCCAGACTAATGTGGCTCTTGTGTCCCTGCAGCTCGGACTGGGTGGAGATCATCGAGCCCCGCTCCCAGGAGCGGATGTATGTCAACCTGACCACTGGAGAGTGCAGCTGGGAGCCCCCTCCCAACCTGAAGGTGCGCCAGTCAGACCAGAAGCAGTGGTGGGAGCTCTTTGACCAGAACAACAACCGCTTCTACTACTACAATGCTGTCACACGGCAGACAGTGTGGCACCGGCCCCAGGGCTGTGACATTGTGCCCTTGACACAGCTCCAGGCCATGAAAGGCAGCTCCCAGCCTGACTGCCATGGCCGGCAACATCGAGGCAGCACTGGCAGCAATGGCAGAAGCACCCCCACCCAAATGATTCTCCTGCAGGAGATGGAGAAGGGCAAGTGGGACTGTGCGGTGGAGAAGAGGAAAGGTCCTGGCAGGTATGGAGAGCTTTGGTCTTCTCTGTTTGTATCTAATGGGTGCCTTCAGCTGCCAGGCAGGCCCTGTCAGGTGGGTTGGGAAGCTGTGCTTCCCCAGGAGGGTGCAGCGCTGGGGCAAAGTACTGCCAGGCCCCTGATCACGGCCACGTGCCCTCCTGTTCTCAGGCTACAGCTGACTGCTTTCACCACTGCTTGAATGTTCCTGGCTTGGGCCAGACCCTCTTTGGGGTGTGAGACACCATAGAAATATACATCAAAAGATAATCATTGCTCTTGGTGCTAAACAGGAGAGGGGACAGGCAGGAGTGTCATGCCGTGATGAGAACTCCGTCAAAAACTCAAGACAGGGTTTGTTGGGATGGCTTAAGTGCTGTGCAAAGGGTCAGTCTGCTGTGGAGTGCAGGTGAACCCACCTGTTCTGGCTCCTTCCTTCCCCTTGCCAGCTCAGCTGCTGGCATGTTCTTGCAGCTTGAGCCAGGGCAGGAGGTGGGGCTGCAAGGACAGAGCTCCTGGGTGCAGTTATTTGGTCTCATCAAGCCTGAAATGAAAGAACAGTAACGGGATGCTGTTTTGTTTGACTAAGAGATTTGTTTTTTACACTCAAGCAATCGAGGATTTTTTATGGTATCGAAACCATGACAGCTTCAGCTGCAGAAAAGCAGCCCTTCCCCAGTCTCTGTCGGGCTGGCACCGCTGCCTGGGACACTCTCTGTGGCTGCTTTGCCTCTCTCCTGCTCTGCCTCCCTCCTGCTCTGCCTGGGCATCATCCTGCCCTGGAGGATGTGGTACTGACAGCTGGGGAGGCCATGCAGTGAGCAAAGTTGGGTCATGCTGAGAACTGATCTGAGGGCTAGAGCAGTGCTCAGGTGAGCCTGACTGTCCTGCCATCTATGCTGGGATGCCTTGTCCTGGTTCTGGGCAGTGGAGCAAGTGAGGCTGCTGTAACAGCTTGGTTTTTGGATCGAGGCTGCCTCTCTTTGTGCCTGGTGCAGGCAAGGAGAGAAGAAAAATGCCAGGTTAATGAAAACCACATAGGATGGCAGTTCTGGAAAGAATATGCACCCTGAAGTGAGGCTTATCATGTGTCTGCTGCTCCCTGCAAGGCACTCCTGTATTCAGTGTAGATCTTAATGACTGCAAGACACTGGTGATGCACATAAAGTGCATCAGAAAGAGCCCTAAACTTTACTGGTGGCCATGATGCTCCCAGCACCTCCTGCCCCAGAAGCAGCCTCTGAGCTTCATACCCATCCAGAGAATGATCCCTGCCTTGCCAGGAGAAATCCAGTAAGAAATGTCTTAAGCTGTACCTGAGTAGCTCCCAGTTCCCTCAGGTCACCCACAGTGACCACAGCTGAGCCACAGGCACATGGGATTTGCCATGAGACAGCCTCCTTGTCCATCTGTAGCTTGGCACTCTGGGGCAGCCAGGATAGGCACCGCCAAAACTACATTACATGTTTCCAGAGAAGTGAGTACAAGAGCCCTGATAGGATGTAAGATATCTTAGCTCCACAGAATCCAAAGTATTCCTGACTGTGCTGGTTTTAACAGCAGCCGGAATTAAACTCCGAATAAGCCACTTCCCTTCCCCCTGCCCCTTACAGTAAGGGAGGGACAGAAGCAGAGATTATGGGTTGAAATAACAATTTACTGAAAGCACAAAGCAGTGGAGTAAGACACGCATAGTAACAACAGCAATATTAATAGCAATAGTATACAAAAGAGGAGGTGTTTTGCCCACAAAAAGGTGTTCACTGGGAACAAAAACAAGATGGCAGATATCCCCCGTAAGCCACGTCTGCACAGCAATGTGGTGGCCATTCCTGTGCTACCCATGTGGCCACTGGGAACAAAGGCATGATGGTGGGGGAGCTTCTGTGGCTAATGTTTCCCACCCCCCAGCTGGAAACAACAAAATCCTGTGACAAGCAAATCCCCTGAAGGCTGAGTTGTCCAAGTAGGGTCACGCAGTGGCTCTGCTGGGCTCAGTTCTGCACAGATGCCTGTGCCACCATTTCTACTGCTCCACCGCACTGGAGGTTGATCCCACAGATCACTGCTTCTTTTTTGTCCTGCTGCTCAGCTGCACTCCTTTCAGCTCGGTTCAGCCAGGTTTGGCTCCTTTCTGCTCAGCTTGATGGGCTCAATGGAGTTGGAGTCACTCCCACCACTGGACCATTCCCTGCCAGTGCCCTCCCCGCCAGCGCTGTTCGTTCAGCACTGTGATCAATTCATGCTTTCACTGCTGTCCCTTTCAGCACCATGTCCCGTAGCTGAGTACTGGAGAAAACAGGAGAGGGACCAGTGGGGCAGCACAGGGATCAAGTTCTGCACGGGTTGATGCTGACAGTGCCTCCACTGGAGAGAGAGGCAAAATGATGCAGTTCCATTGGGGTTCCCAGCTTTCCCTGCTGAAACCACGGCCCCAGCCATGATGTGCATAGTATAGAATAACAGCAGTGCCAAGCTCTGGCCCTCTCTGCAACCAGGGCACTGACTCAGTCTCTCAGGAGGGAACATGACCTCCTCTACCTTAGTATGGGGAGTTGCTGTGCCTCAAGGGAAAAGCAATGCCAGTTATGACCCATCCCTCAGCCCCTATGACCCATCAACCCAGCCCTCTCAGGCAGGAAGATCCCACAGAGGTCCCCTCCTATAGAAGCAGTCTCTTCCTATAGAAGAAAAAGGGGTGATGCAATGTGGGCAGGGGTTTGCCATACCTTTCCTTTCCATCCAGGCAGCATCACCATCACTGCTGGTTCTCCTGCAAGGAAGGGAAGTGGGAAGGAGTCCTCCCTTGCTCCATCCCTAGCTCAGGTTTCTGCAACAATCTTGGGGCACTTTGAGCCTGTGACAAACTCTGAACAAGTGCTGGGAAAGGTGTGAGTGAGTGGCAGCTCGCTTGGGAGCTAACAGACTGCTTGGATATGCAACACTCTTCCAGATTACAAGGCTCATACCAGTAAGCTGACACTATTTGTCTGCAAAACGTGCTTTCTTGGAAGCAGGAGACTGAGTGCTGTCTCCTTGCACATCTATCATGTGTCCTCTCTGCTGTGTGAGTGGGGGTTGTGTATCTGGTTATGGTGCGGAGTTTGATTTCTTACTTGAGTCTGACACCCAAGGAGAGATTTCCTGCCTTTTGCTAGCTTGTAAAATGGGGAGCAAAGAGCTGAGCCAGAAGCAAATGCTCTCAGATGGAATCTTAATGCCATTGCTGAGACGTCTGGTATACTAACAGGATAAGCACACTGAGCTTTTCAGCTCTGTCTGCATTGTTCTCCAAAGACAGCCTCAAGCACGTCCTCTTCCTCCACTCAGGAGGGATACAGCTGCATAAACAGAGGGTGAACACGTTGAGTGCTGTTGGTAGCATTTGACATCTTTATAGGTACCTGCGCCCAAGACAGTTTTACTTTTTTCTCTTCATGCCAGTGCAAAAAGTATTTTTTTTTTCTTCATGTCTGTCATCTTGTGATAGATGGAGAGGCCAGAAGAGACCAGTGTAGTCCCCAAGCGGGGCCTCCTGCAAGCACATGCCACAAAGATCTGGGGGAAGGGATTTCATCTTTCTTTAGTAATACTTTGTGGTTGAAGTTTTTTTCTTTTAGTAAACTGTTATTTACCACCTTTCGTCTTTTGTGCCTTCTGTCATTGCTGCTGAATTTGTTGTGCCCCCTGCCATGTCTCAGTGTTGCCAAACCCTCGGCAGCCTTGAGCAGAATAGAGACACTCCACAGACAGGCAGGTGCTGTACCCACACCTTGCTTCCTGTTCCCTCCATCTCCATGCCCATCCCACCCACTCCCCTCACTGCCCCACCACTTGCTGCTGCTCTTCCAGCTCTCACACTGGCTCAGAGCAACCTTCTCCAGACATCGGCCTTTGGCTTCCCCAGGCGGCACAGGGGGCAATGGCAGCTTCTTGCTGGGGGGAAGACACTGCTGCCATTGACTGTCTCTGGAGCCTCCTGGGGCAGCTTCTCTGCCTGTGCTCTTGTTCCCCTGTTGGTTTTCAGCTATGTGTCCTGGGGCTGCCCAGCCCAGCACTGGCTCTGCTTCTCCCATACTGGACAAGGACAGCAAACAGCACTTGCCTCACAGCTCCAGACCCTTCCTGAGCTCTTGTAATCCTAGTAGGAAGGAAGATGGACTCTCTTCAGGGAAAATGATGGCCAGATTATCCTTTCACACACTGAAAAGCTCTGCAAAGGATGGACATGTTTCCTTGGGGACTGTGAGACCAGCCTGGGACTGAATGCAGCATTTTGGAAGTGTCCTCTGAGCTGCTGCAGCCATGCTCAAATTTGCTGGAACTCTGAAGTAATGGGTAAGAAAGGGCTTGGCCAAGAGCCAAGGCCTGAAGAAGACAACCTTGCTGGGAGTGGAGCCTGTGTGCTGGTCTGCAGTATGTCAGCACACTGCTGGTCAGGACTGTGAGCAGGCTTTGCTGTCCCTAGCCCCACTGTCCATGCAGATCACCCACCCCTTTCCTCCTCTTCCTCTGTTTCTCCCAGGGCTGGGGACTTGTTCCAGGGTGCTATTTCCAAAGTTCTCCTTGCAATAACAGTCTATCTTAAAATTCTCCACATAGAAATCCACCTTCCCTAGGAACACCCTGTTTCACAGAAAAGTAAGGTGAGGATCCCTTCTGTGTGGGCAGCAAGTTATGCTGCCTATCCCCTCCTCACCCACCTTTCCCACTGCTCAGCATCCTTGACTGGGAGGGAGAGAGGGCTTGGTCTTACAGTGCCAGGGAGAAGTCCTGGAAGAGGAGTGAGAGGGAATGTGTGATGAGAACGTGGCCATAGGAATACCTCTGCCTCTTTCAAGTCTGGTTTGCCTCGTCATGGTCTCATGTCTCTCAAGGCACAGCAAAGTAATGCCACTATTAAGTTTTCATAATCAGGCAAGAAATGCCATCAGAATCCCTCATACAGGTTTTTTCTTTCATCTGCAGTTGGCCTTAGGGTAGAATATGCAAACACAACATTCTTTGCACATATCTGCAGAGTCGTTGGTTTGGGTAGGTCGTACCCCTGCCTCCAGTGTGGGCACTGGAGGCAGAGCAGCAGTGCTGCTGAAATACAAACATCCCTGTTCACTCACCTTTGTCACAGCACCAGGAAACCAACTCCTAGAAGGGGCAGAGCTGTGGTGCAGGGCCTTTTCTCCAGGCTTCTGGGAAGGGAAAAAACAAACAGTGGAGCTCTGGAGCCTGAGAAGAGCTGCCAGATTTGCTGGGCCTGCTGAAGCTGGGTGCAGGCTGGGAAAACCAGCGCTGGATTGGGGAATTTATATTGGAGCTACTTGAAAGCATTCCTTATGGGAACAGTCCCAGGGGGCTTGTCAGGGTCTACTGCTGGTGGCTGAAGAGCTGAGCTGCGAGTCTGCATTGGAACACTTCTCCACCATTGGCTTTGCTTTCTGTCAGGGCTTTCACCGTTTAGAAAGGGAAGCGTGAATCTTTCTCCGTGCTAGGAAGTCAGGAAGTCCCTGTTCTTCTCTGTTTGGTCTCTTCAGCAGTCTGGGGATGGAGTTGAAGGAAGCTGTATTCAGACATGGCCCCAAGAGATCATTCATGGCTGTGGAAATGGTCCTTTCAAGAGAGACTTGTCTTTTCTGTGATGGTACTTCTTTCCTCTCATCTTTGGCAGCCAGAGAGGCTGGAAATGGCATGATGTGTCCAAGATGAGACTGACAGGTGAAGTGGGGTACAGCACATATTTAGAAGTTTCCCTTCTCCATCACATTCCTGAGTGGGGGAGCATGGTGGCCCTTGGTGACACGGGAATGGCACGGCTTCCAGGTCTGCTCTGGGCCCTGTAGAGTACCTAGGTGCTTTGCCTCTTAGCAGTCCAGTTGTCGCAATCCCAAGTGTTTGTGCTGTTCCTCAGAAAGCATCAGTGTCAGTGAGTGCCCTTGGTGCTGGGCTCTGCCAGCTCCAGTGGTTTGCAGCAGCCCAGGACGGGTTGGGTCCCAAAGTGCACTTTGCCCTAGGCCTGAAGGAGGGAACATGTTGGGGCATGGACTGCAAGTGCCAAAATCGTCCTGCGGGGAGGCTTGCTGCTTGTGGCAGAACCACTTGCTCGTTGCCTTACTGTGGCTGTCTGTCCAACCCATCTTGCTATCCTGCTGTCCTGCCAGCTGGGCTTGAGGCCTGTAGAGAGAGCCCTGTACCAGTGCAGAGCTCCAGCCACTCCTGATTGCGTTCCACCCACGCGGCCAATTCTGTGCTGAGGCCCCAGCACATCCTCCTGTCCTGGGTAGGCCCAAGGTGAGGGATGGCTTCCTCCCACCGTGGTGAAGGGACTCTGGGCAGTGAGGAGCTTTCATACTTTGGGGTGTGCTTTGCCCGCCAGCTGATGGGGGGGGTCACAGGTAGGCAGCATGCCTCTGTAGGAGGCCATGAGCACAGCATCCCCTTTTTTTTTTTTCAGATCAAACCCCTCCTCACTCATCTGAGGGCTAAAATCTGAGTTTTACTCTTTTTTACTGATGCAGGGGCAGAGGTTGTTGCCAGTTGGGGTCCCACAGGATCCTAAAGCTATAATGCCATGCTGGAGCAGGAACCTATCTCTGGTGGGCAGGCTGGTGGTGCTGTGCAGATGCCCAGCCCCACACCTCAGCAGGGACCAATTGAGATGTGCCCAGTGCTGCTGTGTGGGTGTGAACTGGGAGGCATTGTGGGTGTGATGGGGCAGAAGGTGGTGCCAGAGCCTGTTGCTGTTGTGTGGACAGGGAGGGGCTCCTTCCTGCAGAGCTGAGCAAGGAGGTAGCAGAGGTTCAGGCTGAGTTCCTGCTGCTCTGTGTCTCTGGTGGCTTGGTGTGCTGATGCCAGGCAGTACCACCGTGTGATGGGCCTGCACGGGGGGCACAAGTCTGGCCGTGCTGTGCCTGGCTGAGGCAGGTCTGCTAAGCCTTGGCTGAGTGGATGGTTCAGCTGCACAGAGCTGGCTGGTCCTGCAGTGCTGCAAGTCAGGGAGAGGAAAAACCTCAGGAGGTAGCTTGTGGAACGTGGGCTGGTGCCCTTTCACAGAGTTATTTTCCAGCCCTGCCATAGCTGTGGGCCTTGTGAAGCAGGGGAACACATCTGCAGCTCAGGGTTATGGCTCTGCTACCCTGCAACCCTACAACTGGGTAGTGCTGGTCCAGGTGCAGTGCTGCTCTGGCTGTAGGGTTGAGCTAAAATCCCTCCTGGTCACTCACTCCTGGCCTGCCTGCTGAGTCAGGATCCTGTGGATGGCTCTGTCTTGCTTGCTCTTTGCCAGTCTCTCTTTTATGCCATGAAATGAGTCACTGGTGCAGCCGTGGGGGTATCAAAAAAACTCATTTAAAAGCCTACCAAGTGTTGCAGTTCTGGTTCTTCCTGTTAGTCCAGATGTTCTTCGAGGAACAGCCACGTCTTCAGCAGTGCTTGGGATTGAGATTGGGACTTGGCCGTGTACAGGAGAGATGCACTGGTGCGAGGAGCAGGCCCTGTGTCCCTCAGGGAGGGCTGCCTGGTGGGTTGTGGAGCTGGGCGTCCTCCCGAATGGCACCCCTATCCCACTGTTACTGCTGGTGATTCCCTGCATGCATCCTCGCTTGGCACCATTGGTGCTCAACCCCTGCTCCAGGCATCATGCTCCAGAAAAAGCATGCAGAGGACAAGCCACTGAGGGCTAAATAGGAGTGGGAGAGCGGGAGCTGTGCTTGATGGCAGCTTCAACAGATGGAGAAAGGCCAGTCCCAAATCCCTTGGTGTTTTCCAAGCCGCTCTTGGGATATGGCTCGAGTCAGTATTGGGCAGCAACACTTAAATGGAAGGAAGGTGGAGGCTGGGAAACAGGCCTTCCTCATGGCAGTGTCATCTCCATCTCAAATGTCAGTGTCAGGAGCTCCTTTAAAATAAAACCCTTTGGGCCTCAGTGGGAAGTGCTCAGGAGGTCCCAGAGCAAGAGGGACCCCAGGGAGCAAGGTGAAGAATGGCAGCCCTTTTTCAACCTGTCCTGGTCACCTGGGTAGTTGCACAAGAGAGCTGCATGGACTCTCTTGTGGGAAAGGAGCCAGCCTTGCAAAGGCAGAGGTGCGGCAAAGTGCAGCCAGAGGGTGGTGAGGCCTTTGGACCCTGGCCAGGGGTCAGGCACTGTGCCCGCGGCAGGGCAGTGCCAGCCTCACCTGCGCTGCTCCTGGTGCTGCTGTGTCGAGGTGGGATTCACAGTGACTCATGGCCATCAGAGAGCATGTTTTGCCAAAAATATGGTAAGTGGTGGGTGGGGAAGGAGCACACCACCCCCTTAGGAGGGCAGTGTTTGCAAACAGATGTGGGACAGAGGAAGTGGGGCAGGTGACTGGAGTGGAGCAGGTGAAATAGGATCTGCCCCACAGTGACATGGGGCTGCTGCTGTGGGGCAGATGTGTGCTGTTGGGCTAGGGTGTAGGGAGAGCAGGGTGTGTGTAGATGTACTGGCAGGATAGCCATGAGGGAAGGACAGGCAGAGCATCCCAGGGAAGCTGTGCTGAAGAAGGGGGCTGGGATCCAGATGAAAGGGCTCTGGAGAGCAGGAGCAGAGGGCAAGAGGGTTGCCATGTGCAGATATCTGGGGTTTGACAGGGAAGGCACAAGAGGGCCTAACTTCAGCGGGAGGCAGCTCTGGACATGTGGCAGAGATGGATGTGTCTGTCAGCACAGAAGCCATAGAGGACGGGTCAGCAATGTGGAGTGGGGAGCAAGGTCAAGGTGCAAACAGAGTAAAATAGCTATGAATGTGTTAGGGGAACATCTCCTGTCTCAGATGGGACACATGCAGTATGCCCTCATGTCTTACCCAGTGATGGCTGGTAGCAGACACATGGAGGTAGGGCACAGAACAGGGTGAGGTTCAAGTGGACCTTCCTGGAGGCAGTGGTGCCTTGGAAAACCTGGAAGCTCAGGCTGGTTTAATACCCTTTCCATTCCCTTTTCCTCAGAGCTCACAAACACAGACTGGCTGTGTCCATGGTCTGACAGCAGGTTGTTACACTGTAGAACACACCCTGGGAACTGGGGTGTTGCAGTGGGCACGTTGGGTTGTGGTGGATCCCGAGTACCACCACGGGTCAAAGGATACTCCCAGCAGAGGAGGGTTTCACAGCCATGAGAGCTGAGCAGGGCCAGTCAGTGCGGCCAAGGGAACCAGATCTGAGTGCATCTGGACCAGATTGGGTGGAAGCTTGGCAGGTTGCATGGGAATGTAAGGTATGAGCTGAGAACAGCCACCCCCATACACCTCCCATAGACCTCACAGGTTTTTCTGCAAAATAAGCACACATCTGGAAACTTTGAAAAATAGCATGATCTGGAAGGACTGTCATCATAGTTGGATAATCTGAAGGCAGATATTTGGGATTATTTTCCAGTGTAATGCTTGAGCAGTCCAGAATACCTTGCTGGTCTTCAGCTAGTTGTTTTGGGTGGCATGCTATCTTCTGAGTCTTGAGAAGTGTAAGTTATGTCCTATCTCACTGCTGCTGATACCAGATACCAGTGTTATGAACTGGTTTCATCTCCTTGTTCTGCTGTTTGTGACTTAGAAATTTATTATACATGTAACAACGATGTTTTTCTGTTTCAGGAAGGGGGATCTCTGGGAAACAATAACATGCTGATATAACTGATTGGGGAATCTTCAGGCACTTTGAGGCTGACAATCTAGTATTTGGGTAGACGCAGAATGTACTTCAGTTTATATAATTCTTAAATAATAGCCTGTATTTGTATCTTGCTTCTTTTAGGGAGACTCCTACACACTGGCAGCCTGTGCCAGGCACGAAAGCAGCCATGTTGGTCAAAGTGAACAGTTTGAGGCAGATACAGAGCTTTTCAAACAGTTCACTTCAGCTGCAGAGTGCTCCTGAGCCCAAGAGCCCAAAATCTCTTCCAAAACCAGCCATATATGCTCAGCCTCAATCCACGTCCCAGAGCCCTGGAGCCACAAAGCAAATGCCTGCTGGAGAAACAAAGCAGTCTATGCAGATCAAAAAGACAGAGAGTGGTGGGTTTTGTCTGGTGCTGATGAATGGCCCTACTTCTCAAACACCTCCAAGGAGCCGGGCAGGAACCCCCCAGCCTGCATCCCCCAAGTATGCCTCCCCTGCACCTATATATGATGAGCCATCTTTAGAGTCGCCAGTTTACGATGAGCCACCAGTAGATATGGATACTGAAAACATCGGTGTGAGTGGGATGTCTCCACCAAGGTCACCAGGCAATAGCTTAAAAAAGCAGCTGCAACCAACCAAATTATTGCAGCATCCCAGTATGCGACTACAACAAGCTGCAAAGAAGCATATAGGAAATCCCTCTTCCACTGAATACAGCCCAGCTGGCAGGGAATACATAAAACATATGGTCAATGTTGACCAGTCTGCCAAACTCTCCCACTCTTCAGCTGCAACAATGGATGCCTCCACTAAACTGCCTGGTCAGCTTGCTTCAAAGGACAGCTTCAAGCAGTCTTGGAGGATCTTGGAAGCCAATGTCCTCAAGAACATGGAACTCCACCACAGTCGGCAAAACGGCCTGCAGGCTCAGGAGTACCCAACCGGCATAAGCCATCAGGATTCTGGTTATTCAACTGGCCCCTCTCCAAGCTTGAGAAAAAGAAAAGGAAGGAGGCAAGGAACAGGTCAAGCAAGACCAGGCTCTGTGGACAGCAGCAGTGAGCTCTCAGCTCTGAATGATAAAGTGATCGCTGAGATGCGTGCTGTGGTGGGCAGGTCAGCAGCTTGTAGGGGAAGCAAAGCCAGCCTGGAAGCTGAGAGCCTGGAGAGTGGCGTCCCAGCAGAGAGTAGCAAGGTCAGGTTTCAGTCTGACCACTTGAAAAAATGCATCAGCCAGAGCTCCAGGGATGATGTCTCAGCCAGCAACAGATCTCTGTATAGACAAGGCCTGGAGATTAGGGAAGGCCTTCCCAGCGATGTGACTGCTCCACAGGACACAGTGAGGCAGAAGAGGACTTTTGAGAAAATAGATTCTTTAGAAAAGAACGCAACCAGCCAGACAAGCTTGGCTTCATCAGGTGCTACACGCCACTCCTCACAGGTACCTCCCCTTCCGTGCCATGTTAAATTGTGTGTCTTTGCTAGACTGTCATCATGCAGAGGCTGCTCCCAAGGGGTTTTAGTTCCAGGGGTGTGGTGCAGGCAAAACACGTATCTTCCTGCAGAATAGCAGACAGGTCACAAAGCTTTGCAGCTTTACAGGTGGAGACCCTGTTTCAGGCCAGTGGTGTGAGAGGAGGGAGAATTGTGAGGTGGGGCTCATGTCCAGCAAGCCCTCAGCACTGCGGGTAGCTCTACTCTGTTACTTGGGTAAATGTGCTTACCTGATCATGTTATTGTCACTCATGTCTTTGTGGGTAGCCCTTACCCTCATACGTACTTTCTTTGCTGGGATAGTCTGAGTCGGTGGGGTACAGGACACAGGTGTTGGGATTTGCATGGCTGCGTGACAGAAGAGAGAGAATTATTTTTCTCTCTTTCCTTTTTCTAATGGCTTCTCATGTGCTGTTCTCCCTCCCAATTCCTGAGTATCGAATAGAAACATTTAGAAAACTGGTGACAATGACTGGCATCTTGTTGGAAATAGCTCATTAGTATGCCTGCACAAGTGCAGTAGTTTTTCTCCCTAATACAGCACTTCTGCAGAATTTAGTTTGCCATCTTTTCTCTTACTTGGATTTGAAGGAATCTCCTGCTTCCTGGTTTTAGTTCAGATTTAGGTTCTTTGTAGATAGTTTCACATCCTCTGAAGCTTTTGCCCTTTTTCTCTTTGCTCACTCTTCCAGTTATTTTGCTTCTTCTGAACAACTGGAGTCTCTGCATCAATTTGATGAGACAGAACTGATAACTATCCTCCATGCTGAAAAGTGGCTTTTTATTTTTTCTGTCTTTTCTCCTGTTTGCTGGTACATGATCTTTCATGAAGAAACTTGGCAAAGCTCCTTGACCATTCCAGATTGCTCCAGAAGACCTGTGAGGTGTAACTTTTCTTTGAAAGCCAGGCTCTGCTCTATCAGATTTATCTCTGCGTGTTCTCTTTATTGCCATTTTGGATCAGTAGTGCCTTGCTTTCACCTGAAACTTTTTGGAAACTGATACCATGTTCTCATATTTCACATTTTTCAGGTACAGAGACAGATCACGTTTACACGACTTATATGTTACTATTAATAGTTCCGCAATTTCATTTCACAGCCTCTTTAGAGTTGGTAGGAAACCACTCTGCAGTCTTCTGGCTGTGTTACACCTCATTGCATGGAGAGGGAGAACTGAAATTTGATGTCTTAATTATGCACAAGAGATGGTGAGTTGGGTATAGGCTGTGAATGGCCTTGAAAGTGAAATAAAATAATTCATATGTGGTAATATGGAGAAGGAGAATACAGTGGAGGATGTAAGGAGATGCATGTTGTGGTAAAGGCAAAGAGTCAATAAATTAAAAAATATTCACAGAAATATTCAGAGTCCCAGTAAGGAGAGGAAGAAGTTGCAGAGAATATGGCAGCAAAATCACTGCCTCACCTGAGAATGGCAGCGAGTGACTTGAGTGAGCAGTGATGTCCTGTGCTTGGCTTCTGTGATAGAGAGGAAAACCGGGAGACAAGGAAACTCAGTATCAGAGGAGGGTAGGCAGAAGTTCTGGAACAGGCTGGGCAGAGGTGGCTGTGTACTGTGAGTGCAAAGAACAGCTGGGGAGTTGTGTGAATGAGATGTGAGAGAGAAACCTCAGAGACAGCAGGGGAGAGAACCCAGAGCCTGCTGAACCTGGAGAGAGTATGAGTAGGTGACTCCTCAGAAGGGACATGCGGAAGGAGCAGGTAGGGTCATGGGAGGAAAACCAACACCGGGCAGGGAAGGTGGTTTGAAGAAGACTGAGGATGTGGAGACGGCAGAGAACTGCAGGCAGGGATTTTTAGTTAGCATGTTGAGTGGATTCAGAGAGGGTGAGGATGTAGAGGAGTAACTCAAGGAATAAAACTAACAAAGTAGAAAAACAGGAGAAATTATTGTGCCCTAGGCTGGCAATAAGAGGTGGAATGTGATGTGTGCTAATCCCATCATCCACGTGTAGGGACATGTGGGGTGTGAGACAGGGAAGGGTTGGACTGCACAGGCCTCTGCCATGAATTCAGGAGTTCCTCTATACTAAGAAGGAAACACTGACTTGCTCTAAACTTCTAAGAACTAATGTGTGTTTTGGGGTTAACTGTAGACCAGGACCAGAACAGAGTGTGGCACACGAGTTAAAGGTGGTCTGCAAAGAAGGAAAATACGTGTTTGATTTTACTTTTTCCATTCCAAACTTAAATTTACAGCATGTGTTTTCCTTTGTCTTCCTTTAAAAACCAAAAAGCTCAAGATGATTTTGTTTGTCTTTTTCCTGCTTGCTGATGATCTTCTTGAAGAACACAGAGTGAAATGTGGGCTTTTTAGCTCTTAACTGCTCTGTGTGGGAGTTTCAAGTCTAACAAAAAAATCTGTTTCCTAAAACAATTTATTGGGTGTTTGAGTTCAATATATGTCCCAGGCTGTCACCTCCATCCAAAACTAAGAATTCTGGATGGGCCAAAGAAGTGTATTTTCTCACAGCAGTCATTACACACTGTTTTCTTGGGACCAGTACTACCAAAGCTTTAATTACTTAGTTATCCATAGCAATTGCTGGGAAAGAAGGATGGCAAGGGCTGCCATCAGAGCCTGGGAGGAAGGAAGGTCTCTGTCTCTGTTGCTGATATCTGTGAACCTGTGATCAGTGAACTTGGCCCTGGAGCAGGTGAGTTTGATCACTGCAGGCTGTTGGTGGGAGCAGCTGTCCCCAGTTCTTTAGGAAGAAAAAATAACTCAGTACTACGAGCAATTCTGATTCAATTTGGGAAAGTTATGCCTGCTATGTAGGGTTTTCCTACAGGGAAACATGATATGGAGCTTGTCACAGAGGTGTTCCTGAGTCCTGTGCAGCAGTACCCACAGAAACACTGGTCTGTAGCCACAGCTGGTATCTTCCCTGCAGCTGCCAAGCACTGGGGCCAGTTTGGCAGGAGGCCGTGGGGTGTCTGTGGGGTACAGTGAGATCTCGCAGCACCAGGGATGGCAGTTGACTGACACAGGTCTCCTTCACTTTACCAACTCAAACATGATCTGTCCTACATGTGATGGACAGCCTTGCCCTCAAAATAGCTGTGCTCATTCTCCTCTGTGCCTCTCAGCTTCTCCTCTCCTGTTTGAATGTCTCCTTGGTCCTTCCATTAGGAAGCTCATGGTGGAACTGAGATACGTGATTTCAACACCTCTAGTGCAGAGGCTGTCCAGGCATGGGCTGCCCAAAGCTTGGCAGCTCCTGAGGGTTGCTGGCTGTGGTGATTTGATTTCACTCGGTTGAGTTGGGGTTTTTTTGCTATAACTTGGAAAAATAGTAAAGGTCAGAACCAGATATGGGGTTGTAGGGGTCACAACAGGTAAGGGTGAGAAGGAAACTGTTCATATTGCTGTGACTGTCTAGTCTCTGCTACCTGCTGTCCCCCACCCTCCTCCTGGGCTCCTGGAGCTCCATAGGAACTGAGAGGTGAGGAGCAGGGAGACACTTGGCTCCTCAGTGTGCACTTGATGCCACAGAGTTGTGCTGCTGCACTGCAAATCAACCCAGCTCCTGCCTGGGCTGTCTCCCTGAACTCTGCGACATCTGGGACACTCAGCCCACCATGTCCCAGCACATCCAGTAGGGATGGCATTAGTGTGTGGCTGTGCCAGCCAGGCTCTTGCACAACTACAAATGTCAGCCGGCGATTCAACACCAAGTTGTGTTTTTACAGACTCACCACTGTACAGCTGCTGGTAACTTCATGACTTACTGTGGATAATTTTCCTAGCTGAGTAAGGAGTCACCTAAGCTGCTTTTAACACATCTGTTCTCCTTTGCAGCCCAGGACCATAGAGCTGGACGCCAAGCAGGAAGGCAGCAGACAGCGTGGTGGCTGCGTGGGATGCCATTTCCCTTATAACAGTCTACGGAAGCCCATATCCCAGAGCAGCATGGCAGACTGGGCTTCCAAAAACCTGAACATGCACACGCAGGGCATCTTCCGTCGAAGGATCTCCATCTCCAACATGCTGTCCTGGAATGGTGGCTCCATCAAAAAGCCAATGCTCATCACTAGCAATCGCACCATCAAAAAAGAGGCATGCGAGATGTTCAAACTGGTGCAGAGCTACATGGGAGATCGTCAGACTCGCATGGACCGCAATCACGTGGCATTGGTCACAGTCACCAAGTGCTGGAGCATGCAAGGGTTACGGGATGAGCTTTACATACAACTGATCCGGCAGACAACAGATAACACGTGCTACCGAAGCCTGGCATGGGGCTGGGAACTGATGGCCATCAGTCTGGCCTTTTTCTCCCCATCACCCAAATTTCAGTCTTACCTGGAAGGTTACATTTATTGCCACCTTGACAGTGATGAAAACAGTAAGTGCCTCATGCACCTTCTCTGTACCCAGCAGCATCCTGGTTGGTTGTGCCTCTTAGTCAGGGTTGTCTAGGTTTTAAAAGTACAGGTAGTCCCCAGCCAGTGCTGTGAGCTCTGTCAGTGAGAGCACAGTGTGTTGGCCGAGTTCATTCTGCCTTGGTGGGATGAAACTGCCACCAGCTTGTGTCTGGCAAAGAAACACAAGCTCCATACTGTGCTCACCTCACCCATCAGCACTGAAGTGAGCTGATGTCAACTCACCTAAGGCAGAGTTTCTCTGGATTCTCTGAAGACATAATTTACTTCTAAGTTCCTTGAAGCAGGCAAAAAAAAAAGGATTGTTAATACCTAACTTTTTAAGGGAGTCATTGCATAACGGGCCTTGGCTTGGCACAGTTGGGGATCATGAAGAATGAAGGCTTTTAGTGTGAAGAGATGCAATTTATCTGTCTTTCAGAAGTCTGAGGGCCAGCTCAGCTTATATCCAGTTATTACCCCAATTTTAAATTGCTATAGCATCCTGTGAAGGAGGGAAAAAAAAACCCCAAAAAACTGAAAGAAATAAGCCAAGTGCCAGCCTGGAGAGTATTTACTGGTATTTATTGGCTGATTTGTCACTATTTCAGCAGCACTCACTGTGTCTTGTCCAATCTCAGGCCAGAAACCAGAGCACCTATTTTCACTTGATCTGTGGTGACTTCAACCTGTGTTTGAAGCCCCCCAAGTCTCCAGGGAGGCTACAGGAGTTCTGCCTCAGCAGCCCTCTGCCCCTGCTCGTGAGTGCGGCAGCAGAGGTGGGACCAAGGGGCAAGCAGTGCTGCATTACTGATATTTGCCTTCTGGTTTTGTGATTGTAGCCTTGATGTGGGATTCCTTCACTGAACTGCTGGGTGTGCAGCACTAGTTTGGGTTTTATGAGGATGCTCAACCCTTGTCACTTCTGTCCAAAACCATTCCCTCCAGCTGCACTTGGCCCAGAGTGCAGGCAGTGAGGAGAAGTACTCTGAACTACTGAGAGAATTGTTCCTTTTGCTGGTATTTAGGCAGCAAGTTTATTTATGTGTGAACTTGTCAACTGTTTGGCCGTTTGGAGAAGCTGAGTGATCTGGCCCCCTCATTTGGGTGCATTTGAGCTGGCTGTGGTGCAGGACCTTTCCCCAGGCACAGCTCCTTGTGCTGAAGTCAGGCTGGTTTCCACATCTAAGGGCAGTTCTGGGCTTTGGTATTTTAGTATACTACATTATTAATCCAGACCCTCTTCTGAACTTCCAGTTGCCCAACACATCAAGGAGCTTGTGGATCTGAAAAACAAGAAGATCTCAAAATCCAGGAAAAAGAGGAAACAAAACACAGAGGATGAAGGTAGGGAAGGCACAGGGTGCCAAGAGAGAGGTTTACACTGATTTCAGACAGGTGGGGATGCTGAGCCCTGCTGAAAATCAAACTATTTCTTTAAGTGCAGAGACTTGGGCTGGGGAAGATTTATCTGGTGGGTTGCTCATATGCAAAGTTTGACCAGAGCATGCATCAGCAGTGTGGGTGGCAGCTGGGTTGCATTTGGGACAGGTGGAGGCCCTTTCAGTCACAGCTGTGTGAGTTGTGTGAGGAATTTTAATTTGGATGCAGACTCGGGGCTGTAATTCAACTGGTCTGTGCATGCCACAGAGCTTCCTGGACCATGTTCTGGTGCTAGAAGCCATATGATCTAGTGTGTTGCAAAGAACCTCTCAGTTGTATTAAAGGATTTTGTAAACCACTGCCTAACCTGAGGCCCTTCAGGGAGGGTGCTAGTACCTAGCGAAGGACACTGCCTATATCTCTCCGGTATTGATTTCCCTTGCCCACACGTTCCGAGCTCTGTGGCCCAGGGCTTGCACTGGCATCTGTGCCGAATGAACAAGAGCTCACACATTCCTCCAGACTCAGTTTAACTTCTGGCTGCAGCATAACACTTTATCTGGCTAAAGTCTTGCTAGACAAAGTCCCTTCAATATTTTTTTATACTGCTTTCAGGAAACTTGAGTCAAACCTGTGAATTCCTCTCAGGCAGCAGTTTCTATCAAGTGGCCTCAGTGTTTTTAATCTGTGAGAGATGGAGTCCAGCTTCTTGCATTCCTGAGCCCTCCCTGACACCAGCAGGCAGCTGCTCCCTGTGGTGGCTTCCCTGTGTCACTGCTGTGTCACCCTGTGTCACGAAGCAGCTGCAACTCGGGAGCGGGGGCTGGGGATGGCCCTGGGTTGAAGCTCCTGTACTAACAGTGTTCATTGTTTCTCTGTCTCTGGTGGAATCTGGAGCAGAGACCTGAAATTGCACAGAAGGATTATATTTCTGGTAGAGATATGTGTTTTTCCTTTCCTATTCAGGCCCAGGAGAGTTCAGCCCATTCTGAGCCTTTGAAAATTCATTTTGCTTGTGCTCAGAGGGACTTAGACATCTTTATGGAACAACTCCATGGTGATTGCTCCATGCAGGGCATGCTGCCTATGGACTGAGCAGGCTATTCTGTGCAATTGCATGTCTATACTGTGTGTGCTGAGGAAGACAGAGGTAGTTTTATCTAACATTAAACTTAAAAGAAACCAAACAAAACAAACACCAGCAGATGGACTCCTTGTGGGTCCCTTTCAGGATATTCTGTGTTGCCTTGGATACATATATATATATATATGTATATGAAATATTGTGAAAAAAGCATGCCAGGATAACTATAAAGTTTCCACAATGAAGCACTTGAAAGTCATCTATGCCTGTGGGGCCTCAGCTGGGGCTCTGGTGACAGGTTACACACACTGTTCCCTTTCACAGAATCACAGAATCATTAAGGTTGGAAAAGTCCTCTCAGGTAATCGAATCCAGCAGTTCCTCCAGCACTACCAAGGCCACCACTAAACCATGTCCCCAGCTGCCACATCTCCTTCCAGGGATGAAGGTTCCACCACTGCCCTGGGCAATCTATTGCAATGCCTAATTACCCTTGCAATAAAAAAATTTCTCATATCCAATCTAAACGTCCCCTGGCACAGCTTGAATCTGTTTCCTCTCGTCCTTTGCTGGAGCCTGTCTGCTTTCTGGCCCAGGAGGCTGCTCTGGCAGGGATCAGGAGCTGTAGGATAGATGAGCTGCTCTGCAGGGGCTCTGTGGAGGAGACAGCAGGGCTGGCAACTCGCTCAAAACAGCTTTTTCTCAGTGACTGTTAACTCTGAGGACTTTTTCTGGAGCCTGACCTCAGAATTGCACCTGAAGTAAGGGGAAATTCTGCAGGAACATGCCAGGTTCTACGTGCTGCTGACTGAAAAGGTCAGGTTTTTCCCTGGAACATATACTTCTGTTTGACCAACCCCACTTGCCGGAGGTGTGAGGGGTGGGTAGGATGCAGCTCCCAGAAGCTGCAAGGCTGTTGTGAGAAGTTCCTTAGTGGCTCTGAAATTTTAAGATGCTTATGGATGCTGTAGCAGCAATTTAGCAGAGAAATCCATAAGGAAATCAAATGTACTGTCTTCAGTCAGAACTGAATAGGAGATAAGTAGGCATCTATGTAAGTGTTTCAGTGAAAAACTGAGTTGAAGCAGTGATTTCCCACACATGCACACACACTCCCTTCAGTCCAGAGGCTTGTAAACACTTAGGTGAGCAAACATTTACCATCTGACATACACACAAAGAAAGAATTCTGAAGTTTCTCACATTTACCTCTGCAGTCTTCATCTTCTAGCTTAATTCTCTGTGAGTAAATGAAATATGAATGTGGTGTGAGATATTTTCATGCATCAATAACCTGTTGAAAGGCAGAAGAATAACAGAAATAAATGCTGTGTTTTCAGAAGGAGGATTGTCTGCTGATCCAGCAGGAATGTAAGCTGGGCTTTGAGTTTATACAAGGAGACAAATCATGAGCTGGCAGCTCAGTGTTGATACAAAATTATTCAGGACTATGAAAATGAAAGGTGCAGAGGGATCTGGTGAGGGTGAGGAACAGAGCGATCAAGCAGCAGAGAATATTGTCACCAAAAGCAAAGTTTTTTACAGGGGGGATAGGTCCCTGACTGCACGTGCAGTCGCAGGCCGCAATTGAGCCATTTTAAGGAGGGAAAGACATTTTCCAGCTCATATATGAATTTCCAGAAACACATACACATTGCTGGGAAGTGGTCAGAAACCAAACGCAGGATCAGGAGCTTGTAGGAAAGGGACAGGAGAGCAAAGCAGCACTTGGCTGTACTTGTGCCCACTGTGCATGTCCTGCCAGGGTCCCTCCAAGGCTAATGAGTGCAGAAGGGAGGGTGGCGTGGGAGCTGGACCCGGAGGAGGGAAGAGGGGAGAAGGTCAGTGGGATGAAAGAAACTTAAGGTTACCTGGGGAAATCAAGAAGAAAATTTATCACTGTTTGCCATAGCAGCAGAATGAAAGTTGCCTGGTTTTGGTGTTGGGCAGCAGGCTCAAGAATACTCTGTTCTGAAGCACAAAACGAAATCATGAAGGGTTGGCAAAGCAGGGCGTTGTGCAGATTCAGAGAGTAAAGAGGTTAAGGAAGAAATGGGACAAATTCAAAGAAGGGAAGTCTCTGTTGATGGTTAATAGTCCAGGTGCAGCACTACCTCAGGGTATTGCCCATCTGCTGCTAGCTTGGAGTTTTTTGTAGGGGAATACTCATTTTTCAGATATCCTATATCTGTTTCTCAGTGCCAGGTGCAAGCTGCTGCCTTGCCTGGCTGATTAACATGGCATTTCCCATGTAGGGAATGATGATCGAGGAGCATTGTTGGAGTGTAGCAGGAAGCACTGGTGGTGTGAGAAAGAGGAGCTAAAACAGTGGCGTAAAATGGGGGTGCTTGGGCAGGTCTAAGCCAGGAGAGCAGCACCACTGGTGCGAAGCCCGGCTGAGCTGCTCGGGAGCACCTACCCCTGTGCTAAGGAGTGCAGTGAGATGGAATCCTGCTCTGAGAGCCTGCTGTGGCTGAGCCTGTCTGAGGTCCGACAGGCTGTGGTAGATTGGAGAAATATCCAGACAACAGCTTCTCTAGTGCTAAAATACATACCCCATGGCCAGATCCTGAATCCACACTGTTTGCTGCATTTTTAAGATATTTTTTGGCAGGAAAGCATTCAAGTCTGTTCCAGAAGGTATGTTTCTGCATGTGTCCTGTCTGGATTTTAACTTTTTGTAAAAGAAGAGGTTCTTTAGGATGCTCTTCACATGTGTTCCTAGACCATGGAGAAATATTTTCCTTTGAGAACTATTTTTCACTATGTGGGCTGTTAGTAGTTGTCTGTGCCTGAGCTACTGAGGCTACTGTGGTACCATAGGGAATAACAGATCTTGGATTTCTCAGATTCATGATGTGCTCACAGAAGTTGAATTGCCTTCAGGATTAGCCCTTTCCAGGTGGTGCAAATGGGCTGCCTGGCCCTACACCAAGAGGTGTGAGCTGGGCTGTGGAGAGGGTACCTGGCCAACATGTTGGGAAACCTGAGTGTGCATGATGTGCTCAGTGCTAAGAGTCGGTCTCTAGCTGAGCATTCTTAAAGCAGCAGATGGTTGGGACAGGTGGCTGGTTTGGAGAAGCCGAGGCTAAAGCTAAATTCTGCTCCTTTGCCTCATGTTCCTTCCTGCAGCTCACCATATGCCTCCCAGCCTCTCTACATCTCCATTGCCCATCCCACTCTGCACATGCCCTGGAGCTGGGAGCACTTGTGTTGGGGCAGATGGCTTCTACTCTGGAGCAGGGAAGCTGCATGGGAGCGATTGGTCTGTGCCCACCAGGGCGAGTGCTGCTCACTCTGTTCCTCGGGGCTTCTGCTGCTTTTTTGGCCTTTCAGGTCTGTGAGCAGTAACTTCTCCAGCCTCTTGTGCATGCAGCAAGTTTATTTTTCAGTTGCTTCAAACTTGGTTGGCTTCACATGTGACCCCAACAGGCCCTTTTTCGTCAGAAGTTGCAGCTTGGTTGTTATGGGAGCAGGAGGCCTCGCTGCAGAAAGTGCTGGATGTAGGTTTTAGACTTTGCCCTGGACCGGGGAGCTTCTTGGGAAAGTATGAAACAGGCTGCAAGCAAACATGTCTGACTGCTGCCCACACATCAGCTGTTCAGTCTCTGCAAGACATCAGTTCCTTTGCAAACATTGTTAAGCTTTTGGGGTGGTTATGGGTTTCATGGTCTAATTACAGTGTGAAAAAACATTTCCTATTATTAGTTTGGAATGTGCTGCCTCTTGCATAATTGCTGTAATGCAGAGGCACAGTCCAACCTCTTTCCCTTCCCCTCTGAGAAAGGTGACACCTCGCTTCAGGGGATGTCTCACATTTGAGAGCAGAAGCTGTAACCTGGGATAGTGAAGCATCACAGGGCAGCTCACTGAGTTTGTTTCCTTTAATCCTTAGACATTCTCAGTGTAAGTCATGCCTGGGATTAGCAGGATTTTTGCTTACAGTTAATATTTTACTTTAGGTGTTCCCTACAGAGAAGTTCTTAAAACTGGCTGTCCTTCCCCTTGCCTGTGGGAGGTGGGAGTGCTATTGTACCTCCTCTGACGTGGCTCTAGCAGTATGGAGAGACTCTGTTCCAGCTATGAGGCAGATTGATGGAGGCAGGGAGTGCTTGTTTTGTCAAGAGGAGCCAAAGGCTGTTGTTTGTCTGCTGGCTGAGAGGACAGCACATCTCCCACCTTTGGGAACTGTTCTGCTTAGGAAGAGTTTGTCCCCCCTCAGCATTTAGAGGATTTGACAACCTCCAAGCTCTCAACCAGCATACCTAAGCCACAGGGTGTGTGGAAGGCTGATCTGAAAACACACAGCATCTGACCAGAATGTAGATTTTCAAAGCCACAAGTATTTGAACTGCTCTGCAAGCTTTGGGCCTGGCAGGGGATCAAATAGGGCAGATCTATTCACTGCTTTCAGAGAGCAGTTTGGGTTTTACTTGAACAAGAACAAAGGCCAATAATTTTGGAAAAACTCTCCCAGCAATCAGTGCTCTGTCATTGCAAACATTTCTCTTGGTGTCACGAGGGAATTAGCTCTGTGAATCGTGGCTGCGCTCGCCTTCAGAGTTCACTGAACCAAGCACAACCAGAACAGCTGCTCTTGTGGAGGGCAGCAGGTTTTGAGGTGCAGTTCCCAAGCTTTGTGAGACATTCTCCTTGTCTCACAGAGCATGCCTGAGCTGCACAGTACAAGGTTGGTTTGGTGGAGGTTGCACACAGGAGCATGAGGAAGCCTTCTTCAGGGCTTTGGGAAGATGAGATCCCATTACATCCCCACACCTCTCCTGAGGTCACTGTTAGTGCTGGTGCTGCCTCTCTGTCCTCACACACCTCTCTCTGCTGCTTCTCTCTTTCTAGCAAAGGAACTAAAGTTCTTGAATAATAATTGTTTTAAAACACTCTGAAACCTTCCCTAACAAAAGGCTGACTATGTGGTCTGTGACTGTGGTCTGGCAGGACGCAATTACCTGGCCCTGTGTCCATGAGGCACCTAACCGTAGCCATGCCTACCAGGCAGGGAGTCAGGCATATGTGTGTGCCCAGGCTGTGAATGCTGAACAGGTACCATGCGTGGAGTCAGGATGGGGCAGGCTCCTGTGCAAGAGGTGGAGATCTGCAGGAGTGGAGCTGGGAGGTGCAAAGCTATGAGCCATCACTCAGGAGGTGAATCTCTCCAAGCCCAAGCACTGTCTCACACTGACACTGCCTGCTGGGGGACTGGGAGGCTTCAGGGTGCTCGGTGCAAGTTTTGCAGTCCTGCCCTGCTGCACAACAGGCTGTGCACTGAGGGGCTGCTTGTGCCAGTATGAGCTGCCGTGCTCTCTGAAGGGCTCTAGTGTGGGGGTGCGTGGTGCTGTGGGCTGACTGCTCCTTCCTGTTTCCTGCCAGGTCTGCCCATTAGCACCTATGCCAAGTACTGCTACCGGAAACTCCAGAAAGTAGCCGTCACTGGAGGCAAAAAGGTGAGCAGCTGCCCTGGCTGCAGGGCCTGGGGGCTGCCTGTAGCACTCTGCTTCCTGGCTCCCTGCTCCTGAGCAGTTGGTCTGGTGACTCTGGAGGTCACCACCGATTCACTGACGGGAAATGGAGATAGAGCGAGCAGGAGAGGCTTGCTCAGAATGCATCTCACTGTGGAAGTGTGGGAGAAGGCTGCTGCCTCGTCCCGCCATCCTCCTGGCAGACAGCAGTGCCTGCTCTGCTGGCAGCTGCATGGCTGGATGCTTCCTGGCCTCAGGGACAAAGACAAACCCAACATTTACCTGTCTCCAGGATAAAAGGAACTGTCTGTGCAGGGAATGCCCATCATTTGGTTTCTCAGGTGAGGGAAGAGTCTCCCTTTGCCACTGAGAGCTTGTATGCAGCTGGTTTCCTGAAGAGTTGTTCATTCCCAGTTCAAACAGACACACACCAGAGATGGCTGGTGCAGAGGGGAATCTGTACTCTGTGTTATCTGAAAATCTTCCTTCCCTCTGTGCAGTTCTGTGCATGGCCGTGAAAGCTGGCAGATGGCCTCAGCCTGTCAGTTCTAGGTCCCCAAGCCAGATCTGGTCATCCTTTATTTCTGCAAATCCCTCTGGGTTCTGCCTGCCATCTAAACTTCACATACAGCAAACAAATAGCTGAAATACCTTGAGAGGAGTGAAGGCTCCTGACATCCCAGCAGGGGCAGGACAGTAAACCTCCAAACACGCATGGCACACAACTGCAGCCCTGGCCACTGCCCCTCCAAGGGCTCGGTGGGAGCTTCCGCCCGTCGCAGCTCCTGCTGGGCCGCAGGATCACTGCTGAAGGCCGCCGTGCTGGGCAGCCTGTCACCCCTGTGACAGCTCTGCACTTCTCCCAACTGCTGCCACAGGAGATTAAAAGCCCCTTTCAAGTATTGGTGTCTGTCAGAAGCAACAGGTAGCAATGCCCACTTTTCAAAGAGTTTACTCTGAGAGTAAAGCTTTCCCTGGAGTTGGAAATACCTGAAATTCCCATCTCCAAAGGATTGTTTTTCAGCTGTCCTGTGGCTAGGGACTTGCCTGCTGCTGGGCTGGGGTACAGGTGCCCTCTGCTGACCTCACTGTGGCTGGGAACAGGCTAGGCTCCATCCTGCCTCCTGCAGCAGGTGGAGCTACAGCCAGAGCAGTTCCCTCGCTGTGCAAAACATAGCAATGGAATCTCTGCAAAACCAGCCCAAACTCTCCAAAGTGGTCTCCTCTGCTGTTCTTGGGCACCCCTGACTCTAGGCGGCAGAATGAGAACCATGCTGCCAGGAGGCTGGCAAGGTGACCACATGCGTGGCCAGCCTTCTCTGTACTGGTCACTCACCATCCCCATCCCCAGGTCACTCTTTCTCTGTGGGCTGACTATGCCATGGCTGCACTAAACTCTTCTCTGTCCTCAGGGCGTCCGCAAACCAACAGTGGAAGAGATTACGCATGCCAGGAATGCCATCCTCACGCCATCGCTTTTTGGCAGCTCCCTGGAGGAAATTATGCTGCGGCAGCAGGACAAGTACCCAGGGAACAAGCTGCCCTGGGTGCAGACACAGCTATCGCAGCAGGTCCTGGCCCTGGGAGGGGAACAGACAGAGGGGATTTTCAGGTGAGCTTTTGGGGTGCTGTGCTACTTTTGAGCCACCCATATGTAAGCCCTTAAAGCCAAGGAGTCAAGATTGACCTCCACGTGCTTCCTCTTCCCTGAGAATAGCACTTTGCTGTGGATTGGACAAAATCTGACCTTCCCCAGGTTCAGAAATCACCTCTTGAAGTAGTATTAACCCATGTACATGCTTTAGCACAGAGGGGGCCGTGTAGGTGTAACTTAACTACATGGACAGGTCATCCCCAGGCAAGGCAGTGAGCTTTCATCAGGTTCGGCAGTGGTTGGTCAGTGTAGGGGAGGGAGGAGCTCTGGGATCCTGGCAGGGCACCTCATCGAATGCAGCGCATGAGCCTTGGTGTTGCACAAGACAGGAGGACTTGAGAGAGACACAGAATCTGTGTGGTGAACACAAGGAATTCTGCTTTGGGTTTGGTTTTTCTTTGGTTTTTTGTGTGTGTGGTTTTGTTTTGCATTTAAGATCTGTATTAGTTTTTCAGTAGCTAAACTTGATTTAAGGTAGCCAGCAAAAGGCTCAACTTTGCCTTGTAAGGGTTTCTAATGTCTCAGTATATTTAGCCAGAGATGCTGCTCTTCTTTGGTCTGATCACGCTGCAGAGAAGCCTCATTATAGAAAACAATCAATCCTGAGGACAGTGATAGTTGACGTCTGAGCTAGTGGGAACCCCCACTTCAAGACTGTGTATAAAAGTAGGTACCCCCTTCTCTCTGAGGAACTGCTGCTGTAGCTGCTGCTGGTGCCTGAGGCCTTCTCCCTGCTGCCTTCTCCCTGAGGCCCCAGAAGCAGCATGAGAACCATGCTTTGCTGGCCAGCTACCCCACCAAGCACGTTGCCTGGCTCACTCTCAGAAGGACCTTTTTTGTGTCTCTGCAGGATACCTGGTGACATAGATGAAGTCAATGCATTGAAATTGCAGGTGGATCAGTGGAGAATCCCAAGCAGTCTCAGTGACCCCAACATCCCAGGTACAGGAATGTGGCAGGCATTGCTTCCACCTCAGTCATGGTGCAGTGTGGAGGGACAGGTGCAGGAACAGCCCAGTGGGTGTGCTGCTGCTTGGAAATGTGTACACAGGCTGTTTGCACCAACTGGGCTTTTCACTGCCTTTCCAAACACTGCCCATAGAGGGAACACTGGGAGTGGGGAGGAACCTCTGGCTCTGATGCAGTGAGGCTGTTCCAGCTGGGCAGAGCTGTGGGAGTCCTTCAGGTCTGTTACAGATCAAATGGGAAGTTCAGACCAGCCCTGCCTTAGGCTGAAGATTTTTTTGTCAGCAGCTTAAATTTAGGTGGCCTGCATCAAAATCACTTCGGCCTGCAAGTTCTAAGGATGACAGATCAGGTCTATTATAATGTGAGTTATTTATTAAATAAACAGGACATAACAGACAAGAGGCCTTAAACAGAGTTACTTACTACACAGTATAAACCCAAAGAACTACTAGTAGGTTACATAAAACAGTGCACAATATCAAGGTACCTATATTAAAGCTAGCAAAGAAATAGTATAGGTTAGGAGTCAATGTAACTTACCACTGAAATGACAAGAGTGTACATAGAGTCCTTTCAGTCCACCTCTGAGGAATAATCACAAAAGTTGGCATCCCAACTTTGGGCAGAAGGCCCCACACATTTCCCAGGAACGTGCAGATGATTTTTGCTTTCTGAACGTTTGGTGTAGCTTTTATAGTTTTTAAAGTGAAGTGTCTGTCAGTCAGAAATTTCAGCTTATCTTTGCAGATCTCGCTTTCATAGCAAGATGTTAATATTGTCAGCTGAAAGCATCAATCCCATGGCACTGAAATAACTCACTACAAGACAAGCTGCCCTGATTGAGTTATTTCACCAGTTAACAAGCTCATGTGAGGGGTGAGATACCCTGAGTTATTTCAGCAGCTAACAAGCAACAGATAAGCTCTTCTGAGAGGTGAAATGCCCTGCTACAACTTCTCATTGTCCTCTGCTTTAGGCAGCTCCAGAACTGCTTCCTGGAGGAGCAGGTAGGTAGGTAGCAGCCAGAGTTCCCCACTAACTGGCCAGTTTGGCTGCCTGAGCGTTTCAGAGCCAAGAGTGAATTAAGGTGAAGCAGCAAAAGCACAGAATCCCTTCTCAGTCATCTGTCTCACTTCCAAGTTTGCCCCTGAAGCGGGTGGGGAAGTAACCAGAGCTGTTCTCATGCACCTGCTTTCTGCCCAGCCTCTCTCCTTAAGCTCTGGTATCGGGAGCTGGAGGAGCCTGTGATCCCCCAGCAGTTCTACAAAGAGTGTATCACCAACTACGAGAACCCTGATGCTGCCGTGGCCGTGGTGCAGCTTCTGCCGGAGCTTAACAGACTCGTGCTGTGTTACCTCATACACTTCCTGCAGGTAGGCAGCCCCCACAACCCTGCACTGGGGCCAGGAGCATGTGAGGCACAGTTAGTGGGACAGCTGTGGTGGGCCATTGATGGGGTTTTAGGACCTCTTACCTGTATGTAAGGTGGGATTGATGGAGGGGGACCTGCGATCTGCTGGCCTTGTCCCTTTTGGGAGCAATAAACCCTGTTGCTGATCTTGTAGAGCCTGGGGCTGATTTCCTGTCCTCCAAGACTGCCACTGTCAGCTGTGTCAGATCACAGTGCTCTTCCCTGTGAACATGTGGCTCTTGAGGCACTGTCCTTAAGGCAGGCCTTATCTCTGCTCTCCTCACACCTTTCCTTGGGACATGTGTTTGGACTTTCTTGCCCTTTTCCACTGCTTCATCTGAATGTGTTCTTGCTATCTGCAGATCTTTGCTCAGCCATCAAACGTGGGCCGAACAAAGATGGATGTGAATAACCTGGCCATGGTGATGGCCCCCAACTGCCTGCGCTGCCAGTCTGACGACCCTCGTATTATCTTTGAGAACACACGCAAAGAAATGTCTTTTCTCCGCATGCTGATAGTGCACTTGGACACGAGCTTCATCAAAGGGCTGGTTTGAGCCGCTGGCCCTAGGGTGCAAAACATTGCTCTGGGGAGTTGCTGGATACCTTAAGTCTTCTCCCCTCCACACAGGTTTCTTCCATTGTCATTGCTGTTGTCACACCCTGGGTTAGCCCTTGAACGTCTCCCGGCATATGACCACAAGAACTGGGCATTTCTGGAAGGCTTAGTTCTGTCAGAACCAGGAAGTCCTTGGACAAGTCAGGTCAGGTTCAGCAGTTGTGGTCTTCCAATGTTTGTCAGAGAGGGACAGCTCTCTTCCTGAGAGCCACAAGATTGGTTGCTCAGTGAAAGGGCTTTGACATCTGTGAAGAACTGCTAGATGGGGCAATGAGATTCTCCATTTCCCTTCTGGAGGCAGAGTTGGCTTCAGGTAGGAGGACACAACTCCTGTTCTGTGGTGTGAGCTGGTCCTAGGGGAGATGCTGCCTCACAGGGGATAACCCTACTGCTATGGGGACAGCCTGGTTCACCTCTGCAGACTGTTGGCTGGAGGTATGAGGGTTGTTCTGACACCCCACAATGCTGTTGGTAGAGAGCTGTGAAGGTGCAGAGGGTTCAAGAGCTGTAGAGCTGTGCAGCAGCATGTGGGACCAGCCCTGTGCTGAGCACCCGCCCACACCATGGTGCTGGACACAAAAGGAGGGCCACACACCTGACAAGAAACAGGTAAAAGACCACTTTGGCATCCTTCTAACAAGGGCCATATCTCCTGGGGAGGTGATCCCAGTGGCATTGCAGCTCTTTTTTGCTACAGACAGCATGAGCTGACACAGCTTTGATGAGCCCATGCTCAGAGCAGCCTCCACAGCTTCAGCACTCCCCTTCCTGGTACCACATCCTTCCCAGACCACTCTGCAGTTTGGCCCACACTTCTGGTTCAGCCTAGGTCTAAAGAAAGCTGGGAAGGCCCCCAACAGTCAGAAGTGCTCCTGTGCTCAGATACGCCATTCCAGTCAGAGCAGCAGTGGTGCTGCATGCTTGTGAAATGGTGATACTGCCTGTAATCCACTGTGGTACCTGTGCTCTTCCTTAGAGGTGTTTTCCTTGCTGGAGGCAGGTCTGCTGCAAAGATCTGTGTTTTGGGATTACTGATGCAGTGCTAAGTCTGCCAGTAGCATCCAAGATTGCTTTTGTGTTGCCGCATCTCCCTCCCTTTCCAGGGGACCTGGGATCATCCTTTCCAGACTGCAGTGGGGAGCCGAGCCCTGGCAACAATGAGGTTTAGAGCTGATGCCTGAATTGGTACATGAGGTGCCATGTGCAGAGGGTGCCCAAATGTTGGCTTGCTTGGGACTCTGTTTGAGAGGGTTCCCAGAGCCTATGTTTGGATGAGTTTGGATGAACTCTAGAGCAGGAATTCAGTTTGTGCCCAGCTGAATAAAGGTTCCTCATACCAGATGCTTCTGTTGTCCCATGGGCTGGGAAATCTTGCTCCCTTGTCAGGATTAGCTCTGTCAAACATGCCCCCTGAACTGTGCCAGCATCTGTGTCACATATACACCCATTCCTATGCTTCAATGCCACTCGGCTTCCTCCTGCCTTCTGCAATGCTGAACAACTTGTTCTTCAGAAGTGGAGCTACTGCCCCAGAAGTGTAGAGACAGGCAGAGCTTTCTAGCTCTGCCATGCTGTCCTGTGATTTGAATCACTGAACAGGCTCCCACCAAGGGCTGAAGCAGCCATGTGGCACCTGCCCTCCTCTTGGGGCTGCAGGTGCCTGTGCCTGTGTCGGGCTTTGCCTGCAGCCACCGCAGAGGGATCCCTGTCACTCCTTGCACTTAGCTGTAGCAATCAATCAAACCATAGGCATTTGCTGCTAATACAAGTGAATGCTTCTGGCCAGGGCTGTAAAACAGGCTAATAAAGGACACTGGATATTATTTTCTTTGCCAACAGATTTGTAAATGCCAATCAGTAAAGTAGCCTTTCCTCTGTTCTAATAGTAGTAAATACAGTCTTCGTGGTTTTGTCTCTTTCGTGAATTGTCTTGTTTGTGAGTTTCTGAAGAATGATTACATCTGCCCAGAGCTGCAGATTTCAGCCTGGATGTCAGTGTTCACGAATAAGATTGGGAATCAGCATGAAGTAAGCACTTGGAAACCATGCTCTGGGCTGGTTCTGTTGTTCTTAATTCTGAGGCAGCTACTAAGGGACACTCAATCTTGGAAGAGAATGGTTAAAACAGATAAAAGACTATACTGCTTTACGCGGTATCTTCTGGAGCCTTTTGGGGTTATAAAGGTATGAGAGAAGTTTATGGGCAGTTGGAGGGCAAGAGAGGGATGTTCTGCTTGTGTCCCTCCTCCAGCAGCTGGGAGTGCTGCAGGTGAAGTGCAGGACATGGCCACACAGGCGTCCTCGCATGGTCCCCTGTGGGGTCTCTGCTGCTGGAGATGTGGTTAGTTGGGCTGTTGGGCTGACCTGATGAGGACATTTTTATGTCCAGACTGGAGCATTCTCTGATCTTTCCTCCATTGGTGGTCCAGGGAACTGCTGGGAGCAGTCTGTTGGTGCTCCAAACTGGTGCTGGTTGCACAGGTGTGGCTGCAGGGCAGGTACTGGCTGTGCCACTTCAGCCACGCAGGAATGAGTTCCTGCCCTGGCTCTGGCTGGTGCTGCTGGGGCTCTGGGGGTGGTCACTGCTCGTCAGCACTAGGAAAAGTCGGTGCACTTCAAAGTCAGCAAGGGCAACTCTGTCACGCCAGCAGTTCAAGATTATCTGTGGTGGCCAAATCACTGAGTCTTCCCACCAGTCTGGCTAGCAGAAGGGTTTGTAGGTGGCCTGTATGACAAGTGAGAGCGTAAGGAAGATGAGGAACATTGTAACTTCCAATAAGCCCTTTTGTAGGTGGATGTCTGCAGCCCAATTTCTGAGTGTTCCCCAAAGCTTTGGTGTGAAATGATTTTTGCCAAATCAGAAAAGCGCACAAACCAAATGCTTCAGCTCAGGCTACAAGACTGAGGCTCACTCCTGCAGTCACCTTGGCCTGATACCTGGATCGTTTTAAAAAGCGATGGCCAGAGCAGCAACTGGGCTTGGAACAGGCAGTGCAGTCGGGCCCTGTGCTGGAGGGCAGCTGGGACACAGCACTTTTCTGTCTCCATGAGAGGAGGCACCAGCGGCTTGTCCGTGACCTGTTGTGGGAGGGTGATGTGTCCCGATGTGCCCCACTCCTGCAGTGCTGGGTGCTCTCGCTGATGTTACTGGATTTCTGGCCAGTTTGAGTCTCCTTTTCACGGAACCTTGTGAGAGCTTTTTGCTGTTTCTGCTATCCTGGGAATCTGCAAATGGAAGTGGTAAAAGCATTTCTGACAGCTGCTGATGGCAGCTGATAGACACTGTGCCCTCAGGTGTGCTGCCCACATGCCACCTCAGCTCCTGCCGATGCTGGGGATCACAGGTGGATTTTGGACCTGTCTGTAGGTTCAGCTTGAGATGGAGGAAGGGCTTAGCTTTGGCAGCTGCCTGCTGTTTTACAGAACAGGGTAACCACAAGGCCACCCCTCCTGGTAGAGATGTTTCCCGCTGTCTCTCCCTCCCCTTGCAAATGTGAAGGGTCTCCCTGCCCTTGCCCACCAGAGATGCCCAGAGGTTCTGCCACCTCCTTAAAGCTCCTGGGTAGTGGAAGGTCAGTTTTTAGCCTAATCCTCATGTAGGTTTTTAGTCTAATCCTCATGCAGGTTTTTAGTCTAATCCTTACATGGAGCTTTACACTAAATCAGCCCTGTGGGAAGAGACCAGAGGAACAGGCAGACCTGCGTCGGGAGCCCTGCAGCACTCTCAGGAGGCAGAGATGGGAAGCTCCCTGTTCTGATGCTGCCCCAGCGCTGGTTTGATGTGGGTGCAGCACAGCGCTGGTGGATGCAGCAGAACCAGCTCGTGGAGACAGCGCTGAGCTGGGGCTGTGCCGAGCAGGGCTCTGGCTCTGGCACACCCATGGACTGTCTGCAGGACACCCACCAACAATAAGATGAAGAAAGCTGATTTAACTACTGAGGTTGCTGCTTTTAGAGCTCCTGCTGTCCTACACCATTTGTCAGCCATGGTAAATGGTGCAGAGAACTGGGTGTGGGTGGAATGGGCTGGGGAATCCAGCTCAGGCATATGTCATTCCATGACAAGGGAACAGGGAAGAGCATGGACATTCTGAGTGAAGTGGACCACACAGAGACCCTGCCAGAGTTGAGCAATTGCAGGTGGCCATGTAGGAAAGTCTTTGGGACACATGGAGTCACTTATCAGCTTGACAGTTCCTTCCAAAGCATGGGACACCAGCTGAGGACTCTGCTCAGGCTGCGAAGATTCAAACATGCATCTCCTGCCGTGGCCTCTGCCTGGACCTTCCTCTGTCTCACCATATAAACTATCAATCTTGTCTGAAGTGTTTAGTGTTGACTGGTACCATAAAGGGAGCTTGTGTCTGAGGGCTGGAGGACTGTGTGACCTCAGCTGTCAGGGCTGGGTGCTGGCAGGAGTTGGGGCCCAAAGCCATGAAGGTGTTCAGAAGTTCAAGGCTGTCCTTAAAAGCTGCAACTTCTCCCAAAGGAGAACTAGTGGGTTATGTCTAGTCATCTCCACTTGTAGCCATATTTCCTCCATTCTATCTCTGACACATCTGGCTCTTCATTCAGATCACAAGCAAGGCGGAAAACTAGGTGGGTGGTGAGGGATGTGGAAAGGAGGGGGAGCAGGGCCCTCCCTTTTCAGTGAGCTACTGGATTGCCTCAGCTACGTTCAGCTTCCCTGAAATGATCTGGCCTTGGTGCCTGCTGGAGAAGACAAGGGCACTGCAATTGCAAATAGTCCCCAAATACTGGGCTAGGGTGTCCCCTGGTGGGTGTTACCTCCCCACTCTTGGGGCATGTCAGCCAGACCCTATAACCCCAGGGACCACAGAAAGGCCTGTAGAGCAGGGTCTCAATCATCAGCAGGTGGACAGCCCTGTAAAGGACAAGGAGGCAAGGGATCTACAGCCTTCCCCTTCTCCCATCAAAATCATCAGGGGTGTCTGTGTGTGCTGATGTAGAAGGGCCTGCTTGTTTGTGTGTCTCTCCCAGCCATCTCTGGATGGGGCTGTGCCTACTTTGGCCAAGGGCATAGGCTGAGGGTGGATACCCCTCACTGGAGATCTGTAGCCAGTTCCCAGCCTCTGGTCTGAGGTGCTCTGGTCAACAAAGTAGTGAGAAACTGTCCAAAAGTAAAAAGTACCCAAATGTGGAATTCTGCTGTGATGATGGCACACTGACCTGGTGAGTCACTCACCTCCCATCCTTGTGCACACCTTGAGAGCAGCCTAGAGGTCAGCTAGACCTCCAGCAGCACTCTAACAAGAACAGGTACAAGCAGGGTGAAGCACAGTGGGGACAGCTGGACACACAAAACTCATCCCTGTCGTGCTGCACATTGGTGTGGATGGCAGGGACCACGTTCAGGTGAATCTGTAACCCCCTTGCCCCAGAACAGGATGCTGCAGTAGTTGCACAGACTGCATGTGGGCTGTGCCGAGGCAGCTGAGGGCTCTGGCAGAGGTCCGTGGGTAGGAGAAGACTAAACCCTGTCAGCACAGAGCCCCCTCATTCCCACTGCCATGCTGGTCCCAGGGTGGCTGGGCCAGGAGGAGTGGAGGGTCTCGGGCAGGGGATTGCTCCAGCCAGGTGCAGAGGCCTCACTGACCACTCGCTGTGGCTGCTCCTTGGGCACATTGCCCCTGCCACAAGTGTGATTGTCTCTGCTGGGACATGGGGCTGCCGGCCAGCACGGGCAGTGTCAGAAGCGGAGCTGCTGAGCTCAGGGCCAGCTCTCCAATAGCACTGCTGCTGCAGCCAGGCCCTTAAGGACACCTCACTGGAAAGGAACTTCCTCCCTCTTCCTCAGGAATGTTTCCAAATTGCAGACCTTGGGCTTCAGCCATTTCTGTGATGATGGGGACCCTGGCTCCAGCCCACGCACTGACTTCCTCCCCTGACCTGCCTCATCACTGTGGGATTTTCCAGTGCTCATCTGGTCACCATTACCATCCCTGGTCTGCTCCCATTTACCAGTGGCCTGTCCTGTGCTGGATAGAGCAGTGTCCTGCCAGCTCTGTTCCTGCTCACCTGTCCTGTCACAGCTCCTGCTGCTCCCTGACAGCGAATCCTGTGGAGTGCACAACTCTGCTCATGCTGAGCATAAGTAACAGGTGAGACCCAAACTTTACAGGTGAGATCCAAACTCCTTCCCAAAGAAATTAGAGAAGGTCCCAACCCATCCTTTCACTTGCCCAACAGCAAAGCTTGCTAAAGAAGATAAAAATGCTGGCTGCTCCTTGCCTCCCTACCTCAGAATCCCTATAAAATTTGATCTCAGCATGACAGGCTGTAGAAGGGAAGATAGGACAGGTTACAGTATGGAAGATGCCCAGAGACAGTATGGTCTGGCTTGAAGAAAGCACAGACAAGGCCTTGGGAATAAACTCTTTATTGCCAGCACAAGGATGTGGTCTGTGTTTGCTGTCCGGGGGCTCTCCATACACCTCGCTCGCCTCAGATGAGCTTTGGGTCCACTGGTCCGCGCCGTGCTCTGGCCTGGGCCAGAGGGACGGGCTTTTGGGAAAACTATGGGTCCACGGAAAGGAGAGTGTCCTCAGCAGCACAGCTCTCCTTTCCGCCTTGGGATGTGGCTGGGTTTGGGACAGGCCCTTGAAAATTCTCTTCGGGGGTTGTTGCAGGCTTGGGTTGATTGACCTGCTCTAATACTGAGTCAGCAATCCGATTTGCCATGGTCTTCATATCTGAAGTATTGTCTAAGGCTTTTGACTCTAGGTCCGTTTTTCTTTTCAAATTCTTCACCGTTGCACGATCCTCAGGTTCCATGGTTTTGGCATACCCAGTCCCTTCTGCATGGTGCTGTCGTTCTAAGGCAGGACACTTTGCTTCCAGGCTCTGCTGTTCAGATGCTCTAGGGAATCCTTGTCCTGCTTCCATGCCCTGCCTTGGAAGTGTCTGGGATGGTTGAGTCTGTCTGTTGGAGACATTTCCCTCAGGAAGCTCCAGGATTTCAGTGTACTTGCAGCTAGAGTCTCGTTCAAACCGAGAAGCTACAAAGGATTCCAAGGTGCAGTGAACACTTTCAACAGCTTCTCTGGTGAGTGTGTCAAGAGAAGCCTGTGAAAGTTTTCTGTCTGCAGTGGCTGTTTCAGTGTCCTTGGATTTGTCTGCTTGGGTGGCTCTGTCAGCAACAGACTGCTCCTTCCACCTGGCTGCCGCCCCTGCCTCAGAAGCTTTGGATGTGCTGGATGCCAGACGGTCCCCCAAGATCTCCAGCACCATTGCTACAAGCTCTTTTGCCACCACTTCCATCTTCTGATGGTGATCTAGAGAAGTCTCTGAAAGTTCTACTCTCATGCAGCTTCCAAGAAATCTTCCTCTGATTCCCCGGGCAACCTTCTGTAAAAAGCTGACACGCTGATTCCCAGGAAACTTCAGCCTCTCCAACACTCTGCGCACCACAGTCTCAGCCAGCTCTTCAAGCATCTTGGCTTCTGCTGCAGTTGGTTGCTCAAATGCAGCTTTGAACAGGTCGTTGGCAGTGTCATCCGGCTTTCTCTGGGAGTCAGCAGCAGTGCTAACCCTCCTGGGCAGCTTGGCATCTTCCTGGCCCAGCTCAGCTCTGGAGTCAGTTTGGCCCTTGTCGAAAGCTGCTCTCTCTCTTCTGCATCCCCCCAATTTTCTGCTCTTGGGTGGGAGTAGGCAAGATGGTTTCTGAGGCGGCAGCCGCCGCTTTTCCTGGCAGGAAGTGTTGGTGGTTCCTGGTCGTTTGCGGCCATCCTTTAATTTGGCCAGGGGTAGCAGAAACCCCTCCTGAAAAGTGACACCAGGTTGTAGCTCGTGTTGCCTGGACAAGCCCTCACTCCCCTGCATGCTGAGGCTCCCCGCAGGCCCAGGCCAGCACTCTGCTTCAGGAGGCCACGAGGACAGGAGAGAAGAGCTTCCCTCAGGACTGT